>CAUYPK010108007.1:0-85022 GCA_963574355.1 Loris lydekkerianus | reverse complement strand
TCTCTAAGTATTCTCCAAACATCCTTCCAGAAGGGACGTATTAGTGTGCATTCCCACCAGCAGTGTAGAAGTGTGCCCTTTCCTCCACATCCACGCCAACATCTCTGGTTTTGGGATTTTGTTATGTGGGCTACTCTTACTAGGGTTGGGTGATATCTCAAGGTAGTTTTGATTGTTTCTATTCTTTTATATTTGCTGAAGTTAGATTTGTGACCTAAGATGTGATCAATTTTGGAGTATGTTCCATGAGCTGATGAAAAGAATGTGTATTCAGTTTTGTTAGGATAAAATATTCTGTAAATGTCTGTTAACTCCAATTGTTGCATGGTTAAGTTTAAATCTAAACTTTCTTTACTTAGTTTCTTCTTGGAGGATCTGTCCAACACTGCTAAAGCGGTGTTAAAATCTCTGACTACAATGGACCTGGAAGAAATCAAGTTGCTCTTGTCTGTTAGAGTTTCTCTTATAAATTGAGGTCCATTTTGGTTGGGTGCATAAATATTAATAATTGAAATCTCATCATATTGAGTCTTGCCCTTAACAAATATGTAGTGACCCTCCTTATCTTTCCTTACTTTTGTTGGTTTAAAGCCTATTGTATCTGCAAATAAAATCGCAACACTTGGTTTTTTCTGTTTTCCATTTGCCTGGAATATAGATGACCATCCCTTCACCCTGGTCTATATTTATCTTTTAATGTAAGATGGAATTCTTGTATGCAGCAGATACCTGGCCTGAGTTTTTGTATCCAGTCAGCCAGCCTGTGCCTCTTTAGAGGACAATTTAATCCATTATTTGAGAATATTGATAGGCCTAGTATAATTTTGGGTGTCAAGTTTTTTGAAAGACCAGTGGACATTTTTAATCCTTTCGCCACTGTGGAAGTTGGAATTTGGTCAAACGTTTCAGAGTGAGTTTACTTTTGTGGTGGAGAGTTGCACTGACCATTATGGAGAATAGGTCTGAGGATATCCTGGAGAGCTGGTTTAGTTATGGCAAATTTCTTCAACATATAAATGTCATTAAAGTATTTAATTTCTCCATCTTAAATGAAGTTTAGCTGGGTACTGGATCCTGGGTTGAAAGTTATTTTGTTCTAGGAGATTAAAAGTCAATGACCACCCTTTTCTGGCTTGAAAGGATTCAGCAGAGAGATCTGCAGTCATTCTAATATTCTTCCCTTTGTAGGTTATGGGTTTTTTTTTTTTACTTCTAAAGGATTTTCTTCTTTGTATTAACTTTAGTAAAGTTAATTATGATGTGCCTGGGGGATGTCTTACTTGGGTTGAGTCGTGCTGGGGTTGTGAATCTATCTGCTATCTGCATTTCAGAATCTCTTGGCATGTCTGCACAGTTCTTTTTCATAATCTCATGAAGAAGGGCCTCTGTGCTTTGTGAAGCTACTTCATCACCTTCAGGGATCCCTAAAAGGTGAACTTTTATTTTTCCAAATTATTCCAGAGCTCTCTGAGAGAATTATCCATTTTTAGTCTCCACTTCTCTCCTTTTTGAGCTTTTGGGATTGTTCAAAAGCTTTGTCTTCCATGTCAGAAATCCTTTCTTCTGCCTGTTCCATTCTGTTACTGAGGGATTCTACTATATTTCTCATGTCATGTAAGGCTGCAACTTTTTTTCTCAATGTGTCTAAATCTTTGGTAATTTTGTCTTTGAATTCATTGAATTCTTGAGACATCTTATGAATTAATCCTACAATTTCTACCTCCATCTCTACTTTCATTCTGTTGATGTTGTTTGCAATCCAAATTCTAAATTCAGTTTCAGACATCTCAGCTATCTGTCCTCTGGTTTGGCTGGTTTGGCTGGTTTGTCATTCCTGGGGGAGTTGAACTGTTCTGGTTATTCATGTTGCCAGAGTTTGTCCGCTGATTTCGCCCCATGATTGTTTTTCAGTGTTTAGCTAGATGAGCAGGTAAGGTGAAATGGGACTGGAGACTTCTGCGGTTTTGGTTGACCAGCCCTTTTGCTAGGAACTGGGATTGGTGACTGCAGCTTTTCCTCTACAGTTTTGCAAAGGACCTGTGCAGTACTACCGTCTATGACTCTAGAGGCCTGCTTGGTGTAGAGAGGGGATAGTTGGCTCTGTCTTGTATTCAGCTGATCTCTGTCCAATCCTAGTGAATCAGTGACTCTGGATTGCAGTCTCAGCTTTGGAGAAATACAAGCAACTAGGACATCCCTTCCCCCACCAGTAATATCTGGAAGAGGACAATCAAACCTTCCTACTACAGCAAAACCTGGGTCCCACCTTGGAGGGTCCTTGGGTAATTTGTCCAGTTCAAGAGTTCTAGACCAATTGTCCCAGACAGTCCCCACTCTCTAGCTGGAAAGTTTAAGAGGACCCCAGCTACTAGATACTAGGGGTCTACTTGCAGCTCAAGTGTGATTTGATTGCCTTGGTGCTCTTGGGTCAGAAACGACCATCCAGTAGGAGGTTTAGAGCCAGGGGATTGATGTTTCTTACCCCACCTTGCTCATCATTCACCACCAGACTTTGGTCATTTCATTCTCTGATAGTCCCACTGGCAGTCTCTGTTAACCCAGTCTTTGTGGCCATGTTCTGTCCAATAAGCAAATGTGCCAGGGCTATGTACCTCCAGAGTCAAAGTGAGGTCATTACATCCTCCTCGTGGTTACCACAGTCTGCAATCATCCAGCAGGGGAAGCTGAGGTGTGCCTGCCTCAGGTGCTCAATGGCAGCTGAATAAAGTGCACCTGAGCTCAGTCCAAACCTGAGGATATCCAGACAGCAAAAGAATTTCTCCTCAGCCACTGCTGTTCTGCAGCTCTGGAATCCCTATAGGGTGAGGTCTGGTTCCCTCTAGCAGGCCACAGAGTTGGGGACATGACTCTCCAGTGTTAGATCCCAGCAGGATCACTCTACTAATGCTGAAGTTGGGTGGGTGGTGCCTCCTCTTGGGTTTGCGCACCTCAGCAGTCTCCGAGCCTCCGCCCGCAGTGCAGGAACCCAGGCCTCTGTCTGCTGCTGAGATACTCTGTTTTGGGGCCAGGTCAGTCACCTTTCCTTCTATGTCTTTCTGTACAGTTACTTGATTCACAGGTACAGCACAGCTGTACTGCCACCTCTATGCAATGCCTGGTCCTAGCCAAAAAATGTAGACATTCTGGATTCTGGAGGAGTTGGATTTCTAGACTGCCAGGGCAGGGTTGGGGGGGTACGGTACACTGAAGGATCAAGATGGCAAGGAAAATATTTGTTCAAATTTTCTGCCAGACAAGGGAATTCATAGACTCACAGCTGGGGCTCTCTTCAGAAGGAGTCTCAACTTCCACGAGTTCCCTTCGGTGGGGTGAGGAAGGAGAGCCTCAGTTTATCGCTCACCTGGTAGATATCACACAGTAAGCATGCAACTCTCTTAGGAAGGGGATGGCCACACAATCTCTTTGGGATGAGATCTGTACCTGAAAATAGTTTCTTTGTAGTCGAAGCTTGCCTGAGCAGGGAAGACGAGCAGTTATCTACCTCATCTCTCAGCTCTGCTCCCCTCCTTCAGCTTTGTTGGGTTCTTTCTGGCTGTTATCTCTCCCTCTGGACTGGAGCTTCTGTTGAGAGCTGGCTCCAATCAGCCCTTGTCCCCCATTCCCTCTTGTTCTTATTGAATGTGAAAATTCAAGTTAGGGAAAATAGCCAACCTAAGGATTTAGCAAAATACCAAACACATTGAGACCAAATGAACAAATAAACAGACAAAAAGGCTACCCAGACAACACAAGCCCACAGATGCATGAACACTCAGAAACACATAGACATACAGACGACAAAAAAAAAAAAACCAACTACTGTAGAAATAATGATAATCATAAAATAATTGAAAAAAAAAGAAGAAAATCCTCTAAAAAGCCATTCACGATAATTGAGAATATTGATAAGTTAGGTGGAATTTGGGGTATTGAGTTTTTTAAACATCCAGTGGACATTTTTAATCCTTTTGCCACTATGGAAGTTGGACTTTGATCAAATGTTTTTGAGTTTACTTTTGTGTTGGAGGATTGGCGCTGGTCATTATGGAGATTAGGTCTGTGAATATCCTGAAGAGCTGGTTGAGTTATGGCAAATGTCTTCAACATGTGAATGTCATTAAAGTATTTCTCCATCATAGATGAAACTCAATTTACCTGGATACAGGATCCTGGGTTGAAAGTTATTTTGTTTTAGGAGATTAAAAGTTGATGTCCACCCTCTTCTAGCTTGAAAGGTTTCAGCAGAGAGATCAGCAGTCATTCTGATATTTTTACCCTTGTAGGTTATGGTTTTTTTTACGTCTGGCTGCTTTCAGAATTTTCTGCTTCATATTAACTTTAGTGAAGTTAATTATGATGTGCCTGGGGGATGTCTTATTTGGGTTAAGTTGTCCTGGGGTTCTGAAACTGTCTGCTATCTGAATTTCAGAATCTCTTGGCCTGTCTGAAAAGTTCTTATTCATTATCTCATGAAGTAGAGCTTCTGTGCCTTTTGAAGCCACCTTGTCACTGTCAGGAATTCCTATATGACGAATATTAGTTTTCTTTCTGTTATCTCAAAGCTCTCTGAGAGAATGATCTGTTTTTGCTCTCCATTTCTCTTCCTCTTTGAGAGTTTGGGATCATTCAGAATCTTTGTCTTCAATGTCAGAAATCCTTTCTTCTGCTTGCTCTATTCTGTTACTGAGGAGATTCTACTGTATTTCTCAGATCTTTGAGGGTTGCAAATTTTTGTCTCAGTGTGTCAAAATCTTTGGAGATTTTGTCTTTGTATTTGTTGAATTCTTGAGACAACTTTTGAAATGCTCCTTGAATTTCTAATTCCTGCTTTGCCTCCATTCTGTTAATCTTATTTTCAGTCCAAATGTATTTTCCTTGGGGGGGGGGGGGGGGTTGATCTAATCTAGCTATTCATTTTACCAGAGTTTTTCTGCTGATTCTGCCCCATGATTATTTTCCAGTGTTTGGCTAGATGAGCAGATAAGGTGAAGTTGGGTTGGGGGGGCCTCCTGGAGTAGTGATTAACCAGCCCTTTGCCCACAAGCTGGAACTGGTATCTGTACCTTTTCCCCTAGAGCTTTGCAAAGGACCCGTACAGTGCTATGGCCTGAGGCACTGGGGACTTACTTGGTGTGGTGGGGCTGAGTAGCTCTGTCTTGTTTTTAGCTGGTCCCTGTCCTACCCTAGTGAATCAGATACTCTGGTTTGAAGTCTCAGCTGTAGAGAAATACCAGAATTTAAGTCATCCCGCCCCCCCCGGGCAACAACTGGAAAAAGAAAATCAAACCTTTCCACAACCACACACCCAGGGTACCACTTTGGATAGTCCTTGGGTGATTGGTCCAGTCCGAGAGATCCAAATCAGTTGTTGCAGTCAGCATCCGGTCTCATGTGGGAGAGTTAAAAAGGTCTCCGCCAACTAAGTAGCAGAGGTCTCCTGGCAGCTCTTGTATGACTCATTCTGGTGCTCCATGGAGTCAGAAGGAGCCCCTTAGCAAATGAATTAGTCTGGGAAAGTTGATATCTCTTTCCCCACCTTGCACCTCTGTCACACCAAGTCACTGTAACCCCACAGGGCAGTGACCCAGTTCCCTCCAATGAGCAGATGCTCTTCCAGGGGTTCATCCCTTCCTGAGTCTCAGGGAAATCTATGTCTCCTCAGTCAGGCATCCACACTCTGCCACTATCCAGCTGGGGGAGCTAAGGCCTGACAACCTCGGGTGGTTAATGAACGCTGGGGCGGTTCACTCAGTTCCAGCCATTGGTGTTGCTGATACTTATATTTTCGCAGAATTGATGATTCTGTCCTGGCTATATTCCCCTGCAGACCAGGTGGTGTTTGAGTTCACAGAAACTACAACTCAGCCCCGGCATGCCGTTTCCTGGAGCTGATGTGTCTGTATCTGCTGCAGTCTGTGCTCGGGCGGGTGCAGTTAGAGCTCACACTCGGCTCTGAGTTCCAGCCTCTGGCTGCCTGCCTTTATCTCAGCTATGATCCCCTGAGAACTGGGTGCTTCTTAAGCTAACTAAAATAGTCCTGACTCCGCCCCACCTTGGAAGTATGCCATCTCTGCATACTCATCTTCTTTTCTCCATCCTCGCTGTGCTCCACCCAGGCTGGTACCGCCTCAGGCATACCCTTTACTCATGAGGCCTGTGTTACGGTTCCAGATCTGTTCTGCCAGTATCTGCCACCAGAGAGGATGCCCGGGTTTCTCTGGTTGTCCAGAGAGACAGGGAGTGTCTCTCCAAAAAATCCCCAGGGGTGTGAGCCCTTTTGTTCCTGCCGCCGCTGCTGCTCTGTGCCTTGGGTCACTGCCTTTCCCTGGAAGATATCGGCCTGGGGAAAGACTTCATGAAGAAGACTGCCGTGGCAAGTCCAACAACACAAAAATAAACAATATCAACCGTCTTGCACGGTTCCTTCTGTTCTTATTCCCATGCCATCTTCACCTTACCCCTGTGCCGCAGAATCAGCACAGATCTGCAACAGCCCATGCCCTGTCCGCACCTCTCAAGAACGTGCCCAAGAATCTGGACTCCATGGGGCACAGGCTTCCAGACCTCGGGTGAGAGTGGAGGGGAGTGCTGGGAGTTCAGAACTGCAGGTAGAGAAAATGTATAGTTTTATATAGGTTTATGTGGGCCAGGAGAGTGCCATGGCACCGTAGTAGGGGAAGGAGGTACGGTTTTTATAGGTTCTCTCTCGTGGGATAAAATGGGAGGATGTTTGGACTCTGCACACTTGTTTGTAGAAAGTATACTGCTAGCCGTTCTCTTGGGGGAGCGGACTCCCATCCAGTTGGCGACGGATTTTGTACCTATTGTTTGTATCCTTGGTGTCTCAGCTCACCTCAGCAAGCTTGATGTATGTTCTTCAACCTTCTTTCTGGATGGGATCCTGTGTGGAAAGCTGGCTCCAGTTGGCCATCTTGCCTCCCAAAGTAATTTTTTTAAGGTCTGATAAATTTTAGATAAAGGTAAGGCCTCCCAAGTTGAAGGGTTCAATTAACACATGAATTGAACACTTCAATAAAATGTCCAATAAATCTAGAAGGCTAGAATTCATAGAAGTGGTCAAATCAGAAGAAAGAAAAGTTGAGACTTATTTTCATGTAATTGTTAAAAAAAAAAACAAAAAAAAACATTTCTTTAGCCCAAAGGATTCTATAGCTTGGGAAATACTCAAATTTTATAAAAAAAACAGAAGGAATGTGAGTAACAGCTTCCTTGCAACTGAGCATGGTGAGACTGGGGAGAGAAGACTCTAGGCATATCTGCCTGGTGGAATCTGCCCAGAAACAACCTTTGCGGACACAGGGAGTCAGTGAGAGACTTCTGGACCCCATGTGGAGTACAAAAGCAATGGAGAACTGGCAAGTGGTTGTGTGAGTTTGTTAGGTCTAATCCTGCTGGCGGCTTCCTGTACCAAAAGGCCATTGAAACCCTAGGCAAGAGTCACGGTAACTTAAAGAGCAAGAGGAAATAAAAGGAGAATTAGGGCAAGGAAATAGATAAAAGAAAAACATTCACTGACAGAATTATGGGACTTTACGAAGTATTTAAACATATGAGTTATATGTATCCCAGAAGGGGAAGAAGAATGCCAGGGGAATGAAAGCCACACTGGAGAATATTATAAATGAAAATTTCCCAAATATCACCCAAAATTCTGACACACTCTGTACAGAGGGATACCAGGCCCCAGCGCGCTCAACTGTAACAGAGCTTTTCCAAAACACCTTGCAATGAACCTCTGGAAAGTCAAGACAAAAGAAATGATTCTGTAGGCTGCCAGGAGTAAGCACCAGGTGACCTACAGTGGCAAATCCATCAGGGTAACTGCAGACTTCTCTAATGAAACATTTCAAGCAAGAAGACAATGGTCATCTACCTTCAATCTACTTAAATAGAATAATTTCCAGCCCAGAATTCTATATCTTGCTAATTTAAGATTTAAAATTGACAGAGAAAACAAATCATTTACTGATACGCAAACATTGAGGAAATTCATCACAAGAAGACCAGCTCTACAGGAAATATTTCAACCTGTTCTACACACTGACCATCACAATGGATCAACAGTAAAATAAGAACTCAGAAATTAAAGGACAGAACCTAACTTCCACAGTGATGGAAAAGATAAAACTAAGCAATGTACTCTTATAAAATAAGATGAATAGAACACTACCACACTTATCAATTATCTCAATAAATGTTAATGGATTGAATTCCCCACTGAAGAGGCATAGATTGGCTGATTGGATTAGAAAACATAAGCCATCCATTTGCTGTCTGCAGGAAACACACCTAACTTCAAAAGACAAAACTCCAAGTCAAGGGGTGAAAGACAATTTTTCAGGCAAACAGAATTCAGAAGAAAGGGGGTTGCAATCTTATTTTCAGATACATGTGTATTTCAAGCAACTAAAGTCAAAAAAGACAAAGATGGTCACTTTCTATTGGTCAAGGGAAAAATACAAAAAAGATGTTTCAATTCTAAATATTTATGTACCCAAGTCAATGTGCTGCCATATTCTTGAAACAGACCTTAGACGTAGGCAAGACAAGGAAATAAACTGCATTCAAATGGGACTAGAGGAGGTCAAACTCTCCCTCTCTGCTAACGATATGATCTTATCCTAAGAGAATAAAGACTCAACCACAAGACTCCTGGAAGTCATCAAAAAATACAGTAATGTCTCAATATAAAATCAATGTCCACAAGTCAGTAGCCTTTGTATACAGTAATAACAGCCAAAATGAGAGGCTAATTAAGGACACAACTCCCTTCACTTATAGCTTCAGAGAAAATGAAATACCTAAGAACATACCTAACAAAAGAGGTAAAAGACCTCTATAAAGAAAATTATGAAAACCTAAGAAAAGAAATAGCAGAAGCTATTAACAAAAGGAAGCACATACCATGGTCATGACTGGGAAGAATCAACATTATTAAAATGTCTATACTTCCCAAAGCAATCTACCTATTCACCACCATCCCTATTAAAATACCAACATCATACTTTTAAGACTTGGACAAAATGATTCTGCATTTTGTATGGAACCAGAAAAAACCCCGTATAGCTAAGGCAGTTCCTAGTAATAAAAACAAAGCCAGGGGCATCAGCATACCAGATTTTAGTCTGTACTACAAAGTGGTACTGGCACTTGGTCAAGTGGTCAAGACGTCAAGACAGCATGGTACTGGCACAAAAATAGAGTCATAGACATTTGGAATCGAATAGAAAACTAGGAAATGAAACTAATATCTTACAACCACCTAATCTTTGATAAACCAAACAAGAACATACACGGAAGGAAAGACTCCCTATTCAATAAATGGAGTTGGGAGAACTGGATATCCACATGTAAAAGACTGAACCTGGACCCACACCCTTCTCCACTCACAAAAACTGATTCAAGATGAATAAATGACTTAAATTTAAGGCATGAAACTATAGTTTCAAAGAAACTCAAGAAAACATAAGAAAAACCCTGGAAGATATCGGCCTGGGGAAAGACTTCATGAAGAAGACTTCCGTGGCAAGTCCAACAACACAAAAATAAACAAATGGGACTTCATTAAACTTGAAAGCTTCTGTACAGCTAAGGAGACAACAACCAAAGGAAATAGACAACCTACACAATGGGAAAGGATATTTGCATATTTTGAATCAGACAAAAGCTTGATAACTAGGAACTATAGAGAACTCAAATTAATCCACATGAAAAAAGCCAATAATCTTGTATGTCAATGGGCAAGGGACAACCACCCTGAGATACCATGTAACCCCAGCGAGAATGACCTACATCACAAAATCTCAAAACTGCAGATGCTGGTGTGGATGTGGAGAAAAGGGAACGCTTTTACACTGCTGGTGGGACTGCAAAGTAATACAACCTTTTTGGAAAGAAATATGGGAAAATCTCAAAGGACTCAAGGTAGTCCTCTCATTTGATCCTGTAATCCCATTACTGGGCATCTACCCAGAAGGAAAATATCCTTTTATCATAAGGACACTTGCAGTAGACTGGTTATTTCAGCTCAACTTATAATTGCCAAAATGTGGAAACAGCCTAAATGCCCACCAACCCAGAATGGATTAACAAGCTGTGGTATATGTACACCATGGAATACTATACAGCCATTTAAAAAATGGAGACTTGTAGACTTTGTATTATCCTGGATGAAAGTGGAACACATTATTCTTAGCAAAGCATGACAAGAATGGAGAAGGATGAATCCTATGTATTCAATTTCGATATGAGGACAATTAATGACACAGTGGGGGGGGGGGTAGCAGTGAGAGAAAGAAGGAGGGATTTGTGCGGAAAAGAAAGAGCAGAGATAAGGGAAGAAAGGAGGGGCGTGGGGTCTTGGTGTGTGTCACACCTTTTGGGGCAAAACACGATTGTAGGAGGGACTTTACCTAACAAATGCAATTAGTGTAATCTGGTTTCTTGTACCCTCAATGAATCCCCAACAGTTAAAGAAGAAAGGGGGGGGGGGCCATTAGAAAGTAGAAAAAAAAACCCAAAATGATATTGTAGGGCAAAACCCACATAGTAGAGAACGTTAATAAAATGTCAGTAATATCCATTTACTTAACCACTTGTCTTAAGCAGCTCATTTTTAAAAAATATGGTTTAACTTTTAATTTTTATTTAAACTTAAAATGTTTTTAATTTACTTCCCAGTATAGGAAAAACACTTTATTAAACCCAAATGAAAGCAATTGCTTTTATTTTATCAGGTGTTGATATAGAAGCAGCTCGAAAGGAAGAAGAACGGATAATGCTGAGAGATGCAAGACAGTGGCTGAACAGTGGTCACATCAGTGATGTCCGGCATGCAAAGTCTGGAGGGACAGCTCTTCATGTTGCAGCTGCTAAAGGCTACACAGAAGTTTTAAAGTAAGTATTGGTCTTTATAGTTTTCTGCTTTGGTTTGTTTTCTTGACTTCATTGTTTTCCTTCTCAAAATACCTGCAGACATTATTTTCAAATAATTTATAAAAGAGTTCTTGAATGTCTGTTTTCAGGATGAAAGAGAAAACTACCCTGAACATGACTGATTTGTTCTAAAGTTCTTTCACTCTCAAACTTGATTATTCTATTCTTGTTTTTCTCAGTTGCAATTTTCCAGTAAATTGAATTTAAGTGTAAACCATTATATGTTATCTTTTGAACTAATACTTCACTACAGAGTCATTTGATCCTGCTGAATATTTATTTACATGTATTTTATCTACAGTGTAGTTTTCTTTTTACTACTGGAATTCAGAGTGCTGTTAGCATATTAAATATCAAGCCGTAAGCAACTTTGACTCTATAAGGTTGTATGTTGATCAGCAAATTTCCTTAGTAGAATGCTTCTTTATGTCATGACACTTTTCCTAATGCAATGCAAAAATGTTGGCAACTGTTTAAAACAAATTATTCAGTAGATAACTTTGATATCTGTATGTGAAAAGCATAAGACTGGCTCTCAGCAAAATCTGTTGCATCCTTTGTATTGCTGCTTATCCACTTGGGCTTCTAGTGTCAGTCTGTCTTCCCTGTTCCCTCTTACCAGTAAAAACAGCAAAGAGTAAGTGGGTTACCCATTCCTAAGTTTCCTCCTCTCTCTTTCAGTCTCTTTTCAACTTCTAAGAACAGTATACTAGTGTTGCCTTTTAATTAGTTTTCTTGACCCCCATCTGTTGCTCCCTAATCCAGAACTTTCCAAACAGATCATTCAGTGAACTTAGTGAGTTGCCAACAGTATCCTTTTCAAAGAATAGAAAATATCAGAGAGTATTTCCTATAAGAAAGGTAAGACTTGCTTCTCAAAATTCTTGTTATAAGCATGTATATGGCTGGTGGATTACATTATAAAATAGGTTTCTAGACTGCTTTCTCATGTTCTTTGTAATTATGTTATTTGGGCACCTAAGCTTCTTCCTTAAGATTCTCAGTGGAGAGCAGAGTAAATTTAAACTCTTGAATTGAGTGCATAGATTCATCATCTGGCTACTGTCTGCTCTTTTCAGCTAAGGTACCACTGTTGGTGTTCAAGTGTTCATTATGCCGTCTGTATGTATCTACTTGATGTTGTGTCATGATGTCATAAGGCCTACTCTTGTTTCTGTCTAGATGCCTTTCTTTATTCATTATCTCTTCAACTTAAGGGCAAATTCTGTTTGATCCTTTGACTCAGCTGACAGCTCTTAAGCTTGTGAAAAAAATGCTCAACTTAATTCATAATTAAGGACAAATAAAAACTATAACAAGTTATGTCTTTTTATCAATTCATATTGGCAAAGATTAAGATTTTCAGCACATGTTATATTGACAGGGTGTGGGGGAAAAGGCACTCTTACATTACTAGTGGAGGTATAAATAGAAATTGAGGAAATTCTATCAAAGTAGTGGTTATTTTTTAGCTCAGTAGTTGTACCTGTAGGAGTTGTTCCGAGAAGTAAGGTATGTGCTAACAGCATTGTTTGTAGTGGGAGTAGGAGAATGATACAATAAATTATGGTATATCCTTTCACTGGAATACTGTGCCACAATTAAAATAAGAATGAGAAACTCTTTTCATATTATTATGGAAAAAGAATTAATATGTATTATAAAATATTCAAATCAAGAATAGAAGAATATATCATTTGTATTTTTTTAATTAAAAATTATATTTGCACATACATGCATGAAATCGTTTTGTAACGATCCAATCAAAATTAATAGTATGGTTATTTGGGGGAAGGGGAAACCAGTTGTCTGAAGGTCAGCAGTGGGAGAGTAATTTGCATAACTTGTGTATATTCTTTTATTCTTTTTTATTTTTGAACCGTGTAAGTATATTACTTATGAAAATAGTTAAATACACATGTGAAATGAAAAACAAATAGAAGTGGTATGGTTCAAATATAACCTTCTCTCCATCTCACCTCTCCTCTAAACACTCAGTTCTTTTCAATTTGATTTTGGTACTTTTCAAATTTATAGTCCCATTGCATTTGCATCACAGAATCAACCCCCAGCAATTGATTTTTGTTTTACTTTGGTCCTCTGTTAATAGCTCCTTGATTATGGATAACTTTTTTTTTTTTCTAAGTGTCCTGTAGGGCCTTGCATATACAAAAAATCATGTGTGTTGAAGAAAATATATCTACTATCCTAACTCTGTTTTCCCTCTCTACACAGACTCCCTAGTACTTACTTAGAATTTTATGTTGCTCAGTATTAATTCTCTCTCAATAAAGTTTCTGGTAATACATATGTTAGCTGAGATAGTTCTTTAACTTAAATCTTTGGACATATATCTGTTAGTCTTTTCTTTAGATCGTGGCTCTTAAATGTTGATCTGCAAACAGGCGTTAGGCAGTGATATGAGAATCATATGAGGGGCTTATTAAATATATAGATTGGCAGGGCCCATTCCTAGTTGCTGAAGTTAATTCAGTAGTACTGGAGTGGAGCTGGGGAATTTATAATTAAAAAAACAAACAAGCTCTCAAGATGGTTCTGCTATGAGACCAGCATTGGATAGATTGGATAGGGCTACTTTAGATAGTGTTAGGAAACAGAGGATTAGTGCTTTTAAATAAATAATTGAAGGGGGATTATATACATTAGCTGTCACTACCACCTCCTATGGGTTAGAAAACAAAAGCCTTTCTCCAGCTTAATATCCTGGAAAGTAAGGTAAAGGTCAACTAGATTTCATGGATTGTATGTAGTGTTTGTTTACCTGTGTGTGGATGACAGTCAATGCTATGTGCAATTTATGGACCCTTTCTGCTCTCTGTGAGCTTAATTTCTAAATAAAATAAAGATTGATGTCAACATGCAGTTTACACGGCACACCGACATGTATACAACTGTTTACATTATATTAAAATATAGTCCTGTTTTCTAGCTTATTGATGAGTGGAGTATCTGCTTCCTATTGCAACAGAAAAATAATCTCAACTCTTGACTCCTTTGAAAATGTGTTTCACTTTGTTTCCCTTTTTTTTTTTTTTTTTTTTTTTTTTTTTTTGTTAGAGAGTCTTACTACGTCGCCCTTGGTTGAGTGCTGAGTGCCATGGAGTCACAGCTCACAGCAACCAAACTCTTGGGCTTAAGCGATTCTCTTGCCAAAGCCTCCCAAGTACCTGGGATTACAGGTGCCTGCCACAGTGCCCGGCTGATTTTTGTTGTTGTTGCAGTTGTCATTGTTGTTTAGCTGGCCCTGGGTGGATTCGAACCCGTCAGCCTGGGTGTATGTGGTAACCTACTGAGCTATGGGCACGTCCTTTGTTTCCTTCTTAACATACTGTCATTTTCCTTTGAAATTTTCCTATGCTACATCATAAAGGTTCATGAAAGCTTTGACAAACCAGTTCCTCAACTGCAAGGCAGTAGAAGCATGACAAAATAAGCTTGTTTGATTTCAGTATATTTTTAGAAGACATTTAATCTAAGATGACATATCATGTGGACACCTGAAGATAGTCCTGTCAACAAATCAGTTTTACATACAAATTGATCCTTTATTTATTGATCTTACATTGAAAAATGATGGGTTGTCTGTGAAATTTTTACTCCTAAGTCCTATTAACAAGAATTAGTGTCATGCTATACCATAAGACTCAGTCAAGGAATTAGTTAAAACTGCATTATTATAGGAATGACGTGAGATCTTTTTTAAGTGTTTTCTGAGAATTACTTTGTTTGCCCCAGTTAATTTATTGAGGGGGAAGGGCTGGAAGTCTGAAAAAAATACGTTGCAAATTTTTGTTGAATAGCATGGTGTAAAGTTCTTGATGGTGCTTGCTTATTTCTACATTTTAATGATTATCTAATTTGCTATAATTTCTTTAGACTTTTAATACAGGCAGGCTATGATGTTAATATTAAAGATTATGATGGCTGGACACCTCTTCATGCTGCAGCTCATTGGGGTAAAGAAGAAGCATGTCGCATTTTAGTGGACAATCTGTGTGATATGGAGATGATCAACAAAGTGGTAGGCCTTTAAAACCTATTTTAAATATTTTAACTTGTAGAAATACTGTTTTAATCTGAAAAGGTTATAAGAATATTAAAAAATTGTGTTTTTTATCAGCTATATAAAACAACATTTTATCAATCAATTGATTAATGGTTTCAGTATTTTCATATGAGTTGGTTCTGGTCTTGTTCTACAAAGTAGTATTCCTCTTTCAGTAATCTTACTACCACACACATAGAGTACAGTACATTTGGGTACTTGCATTGATATTATAGTCTCTGGAATTCGTAAGTTATGAAAATTTTGCATTTCTGTTGAAATGTTTTTTGCCATTGCTATGAATTACAAACATATCAGAGGGTATTTCTAATTCTTTTTAGCTGATTGGGTAATGAGATTGATCTCACAGCAAGCAAGGCTAGTAAAAACCATAAGGTTTTACACTGAATAGGATCATTGAGATGTAACATTTAATCTTCTAGTTTTGCAGGTAACAGTTTAGTAAAGTAAACCAGTTAGGTAGAAGGATGGAAGGAACAAATGCTATACAAGTGTTTTTTTGCAAAATCATGAGAAGACTCAACTTATCAAATTTCTTGTCACAGTACACTTTTTCCCTTTACTCCCTTTCAGATAACATCAGTCAGTAACCGGTGCCACCATTATTCCTTCAAGTCTCCCGCTCCATGTTGTAGTTAAGTGTTATGGAAAACACAAAACATGCTTCCTCTAGTGATCTTAATTAACCTTCACTTCTGTGGAATGTTTCTGTATATTGCATTTCATAGAATAATGTAGTAGATTACTTAGAAGTTCATAAAGTGATCTCATCTTCATTAGAAACAGAGGCATCTAATTCTTTTGTATCCATTAATATGGGTGCTAGTGCTTTTTTCCACTAACTGCAATCTCTAATGGGGGAACTGCCAGAGGAAGACAGTAAATACAACGTACCATATGCCCAAGCTTTGCCTGTGGGAAAATGGGTGGAGGTTGAGGGACGTGGTACAGACTGAATATCCTAGTTGCTGGAGTAAAGAGATGAAGAAGCCCTCCGAATTCCTTTGCTATTTTTGGAATAGATGTGTATTTTCATTAATTGATTTAAAAATATATTTGAACTTTGGGAGACAAAGGTGAAAGAATTAATCAAACTACAAGTTTGAGATGAGCCTGAGCAACACAGTGAGATTTCATCTCTGTCTACAAAATGGTAAAATTGGCTGGGCATGGTGGCAGAGGTGCCTATAGTCCCAGCCTTTTGAGATGCTAAGGCAGGAGATCACTTGAGTCCAGGAGTTTAAGGCTGTAGTGAGCTGCAGTGGTGCCACTGCATCTAGCAGGCTAAAGAGCAAGACCTCATCTCAAAAAAAAAAAAAAAAAAATTATATATGTATATATGTATGTATGTATAAGAAATCTGCAGGCAAGAATATTATAGGAAGAGGTAAAAATCTTCAGGAAAGTTAAGATAAAAATTGTTTGAGAATGAATGACAATGATCCATCTGTGGATATAGGTTTGCACTTACACTATATGAAATTTTAGTCAAAACTTCTAATAATTTACCTTCTTTGTTTTTAATTATAATAGTTGTTTTTAAATCAGTATTAGAAGACAAATGTTGATCTATTTAATTTTAAGTAAAAGACAAGCTAATTTTAGCTGTACAATTCATGTTTCCTCTCTTTTCATGTTGAAATTCCCCCTGCAGTTGAATTTTTCTGCATATAGCAGTGGATATCTATTATGCTCTGAACGTTGATTTCTATTCCTCTCTGTCTCTCAAACAGTGCCCCCTAAAGACCACTTGTCCACTCATGGATGGTGCTAATAATTGATTTATTTAGCAATAGTGGTTTCTAGATAAGGACCAGAAGAAACTTATTAATTGAAATCGTTTTCCAAAAAGATTATATCACTTCTTAAACATGTTATGTTTCTACTACTGAATCTAGTGAAATAACATAGTATATAGTATTTATGAGGAAAAAAATCATTTAACTTGCAGCTGGCTCATATAATTCTTTTGCCATACAATTTATTGTATTGATACTATAGAACAAAGAGTACATAAAAATTATCTTGCTTTATTTCCTTTTGTCCCTTATTACTGTAAGAGCAGCTCTTTAAGTCACCAAGTCACCCTAAATTTTATTTACTATACTCATTCCATCATTTCAGTGGATCTTTATGTGATTTTAAAAGAATTATGGCCAGGCACAGTGGCTCATGCAAATGATTCCAGCACTTTGGGAGACTGCAAGATGGGGGTAGGAGAATTGCTTGAGGTCTGGAGTTCAAGATCATCCTAGGCAGCATAGCCAGACCCCATCTCTACAAAAAACTAAGAAAAATTAGCTGGGCACGATGGTGTGTTCCTACAGTCCCAGTTATTTGGGAGCCAGAGGCAGGAGTCTCATTTGAGCCAAGGAGTTCAAGGCTGCAGTGGGCTATGATCACACTAGTGCGCTCAATCCTGGGCAATAGAGAGAGACCCTCTTTCTTTGTCTCTCTCTCTCTCTCTCCCTCTTTCTTAAAATAATTAGAAGTATGCCAATAAGGTTTTCTTAGAATATTCTGGCTTTCAATTTTTTTTCACATACTTTCTCTAAAGCTATCCTTTTACCAACCTTGTGAAGTGAAGAGTTTTGTACATTCAGGAACATAATTGGAGAAATTAAGTAATTTTCATAAATCCCTTGCAGTTAAATGGGTTTTTTTTTTTTAATTCTGCTAAGTTCCTTTGTAACTTATTTTTAGTTTTAGTTCTTGATATGTTTTATTTTACTAGATACTAAACTATCATGATATGAAAATATATTTTAAAATTTTTGTCAAGATACTGTCTTTCTTTTAAAAAAACAAGGTTTTAAAGACTTAATAATGAGGAACTACACAATTATATAGCATTCTAAAGGCCTTGGTGCCATAAATATGCCCAAATATAAGCCTTTTTCTTCTCTCTCTCTTTTATTTACCTAAGAACTTCTTTAGTAATATAAAGTATTTTTATAAGACTTTTCATTTTATAAATTTTAATAATTTTGTAACTATGTGTTTAAGTTAGGCTGTCTCCTCTGTTTTTATTGACCCCATTTCAAAATAACATGTCATACTTCATGTTCAATCAAAATAAGTTACATTTTCTTAAATGTGTAAGCCTGCCTGTATGAATTGATCTTATCATTTGATTTTAGTACTTATAAATTGAAGATTTTTACTAAATTTCTTTTTTAAATGATATCAAATTATTTAAGGGACTTTCCAAGTTTGGATGAATTCTTCAGTAATAGAAGACATGATTTGAGGAAATAATATATAGTATGGTACATGTAGCAAATCATAGAAAATCTGAAAATCTTTATAGATGAAAGTGGAGAAAATGTTCTAAAAATGAATAATTTGAAATTTTGGTCTCGTTTCTTTAACTTTCTTGCGAACTGTAAGATTTCTCTGTCATTTTAATTCATTATTATAAATTATGTGATACAGACTTTAAATATAAAGGTTCCTTAATTTATTAAAAATAATTGTTTTGGTAGAATGTATCTGAATATTGTTTCTTCATAAATATTAACTAGGATGCTTTTCTGGTGGGAGTTTTTATTAATGCATTAAGACAATAGTTACCAGATAGCTGATAACTATCATTATAAAAGATTTAAATGAATAACTAAGCTACATGTATTTCCGCTATGAATGAGCACAGGGATTTCTTTTTATCCTAATTTTGTCCAAGCTTGTTCTCTATACGACAAAATAATAGACTGGTGCAGTGGAGACCTCATTTCTATTCCCAGTTTCCCTTCATTAACTTCATGACTTTGGGCAAATACGGGGCATTTAGGAGCCTGAGTTTCCTCATCTGTCCAATGAGAATCTATAGTAATACTCGTCCCGCTACTTAACTGGTTGTTGTAAAATGAAGAAAGATCATACCTGCCTGCAAAAGCAATTGTTAGAATGAGTGAGTAGAGAAGAATGGAAAACCTATCAAGTTAGACTTGTCTCTAGTGTGTCTGTGGCTCTGGTCTTTTATAAATGTATTGAACCAATTGTTTTAAGCAGCCTTTTTTTCCTTTAAGATAATTCTCCTGATTGATGGAGTTCCTATTTTCGTATACCAGCATTGTGTTCTCCCCTGTGGCTTCCTGGTTGCTTTGAGTGCCTCTGCTTGTACTCATATACCACACTGTATATTACATTCGTAAAGCACAGTAGCTTTATGGTAGTTAAGAATCAAATGATGTTCTTAGCTTCTGAATTGCCCTATAGTTTGTTTAAAGAGCCTGTATAAATTTGAGTTAAGTTGATAGCTATGCTTTTTTGAAATTAGAGAATTTTCTGTTTATAGCCCACATTTTCACTCTAGTTTTTATTCTCTATCAGCTGCTGTTTGCAAAGTAGACTCATTAATCAAGGGAGAAAGTGAAAAAGGAAAGGTTAGTAAGGTGATCCAATTTCTTACTCTTAAAAAGGAAAATTCCTTGGTTATTAAAATAACCGTATTGTGTTTAACTACTGCAAAAATTTAATTACAATTCTAAAATGTTCAAAGTGTATTTCATTCATGGGAAGGCATGATAAATACTTAAAACAATACTTTAAAAGTACTTGTTTCTACATAATAACATGATCTTGAACACAGTTTAATAGTATAGCACTGGTAATGTTTTAAATTATGCAAAGAATATAGTACTGCAAAACTGGGATTTATATGTCCTGCACCTTACATTTTGAGCCAGTTATTTTATTTCAGAGTAGTTTATTCTTTGGGTATTTAATTCTTCACTCTTAATACTCAAGGTTGAAATGGGAGGACAGTTTATTAAAGCTAAAATTTTTTATCTTTGACTAGATGGGGAAGAATATATTGCCTCTCAAATTCCTCCTGGAAGACTTTCTAACAAGAAAAGGCAAATAGAAGGGTTTTTAATCTTGTAAATTTTAAATTCACATACTCTTTTATCTGTAAAGCAGCACTTAAGTATTTTTAAGGTAAATTCACACCTGTTGGATACAGTGCACACAGGGTGAACGGCACACTTACGTATGTAACTTTGACTCAATCTATTAAAAAAACAAAGTATGTAAACAAAATATGTGTACCCCCTAACATTCTGGGGAAAAAAGATATACTTCATAGACCATACCTTTGCATTTTATTAACAGAAATTGGAAAAACAAGCTCAGATATTTAGTAGCTTATAAATTTGTTTGATAGTGTTTGGAAATACCTTCTTTCTGAGTAGATATTAACATCCCTGATGTTGGTGGTAGAATTGAGGGTTGTAGTTTTATTTGTTTTAAAATGGAAAAAGGTGTGATTTTTCAAAACCATTATTACCCATTCTTTGTTGTGATATAGGAAAGAAATTGAACTTTCTTTCAGAATGATGTATTTTCTAGTTTTTTCTTTTCTTTTCTTTTTTTTTTTTCCCCCCTGAGGAAGTGTCACACACTGGACAACTTACAAAGGGGGAATATATTTCAAATAATAACTTTTTGGCATCCTGAAAACTTGTACCACTGGGGTTCTTATAAGGACTCGTTGTTTCAAATTTTCTTTTACACATTGAATTAAAATAGATTGACAGATGTTCTTCTGGACTGATTTTTAAAATTAAGCTATACCTGTGGTTGGCTGAACAATTCAGAAGCTTAGAAATATATTTTTTCATTTTTAATACTCTACCAAAAATTAAGTTTTAGGAGTTCTCAAAAAGAAATGAGGCCTCAAAGGTTAAATTAGCCAGTAATTTCACTCCTGGGAAGGCATTTCTTTTAATCCAAGAAAATGAAAACAGATCTCTGTACAAAAACTTGTACATGAATGCTCATAACAGCATTATTCATTATAGGCAAAAAGTAAAAGCAGATGTCCAGTTGATGACTAAGTTAAAATGTGTATATTGTGCAATGGAGTATTATTCATCAATAAAAAGAAATGAAGTAGTAATTCATGTACAGCATGGATGAACCTTGAAAACACTAAGAAGTCAGTCACAAGGGACCACATGCTGTGCTCCCATGTCTGGTATGAAATGTCCAACATGAGCACAGCTATCAAGACAGATAGTGAATGAGTCGTTGCCTTAGTCTGAGGGATGCAGGCAGTGAGGAGGGGCAGTGGCTGCTGAAGGGTATGTTCTTTCTTTTGGGAATGAGGTGATAAAAGTATTCTAAAATTCATTATGATAATGGTAGTATAACTCTATGAATATACTTAAAACCATTGAATTATACATTTTAAATGGGTGATTGTATGGTGTGTGAATTATATCTTAATAAAGCTGTTAACAAAAAAAGGGAGAGTAACAAAAAAAGGGAGAGTGTTCTCATCTTCTCTCTCACATGGATTTCTCCTTAGTGTTGTGTGTAACATGTCATAATTACAGTAAAAAATGTTATCAAACTTCTTTATATAAAATTCTACAGAATTACTAAAGGCATTATATGATTTATTGACCTTTTTATCATCACCACCCTCCTTGTTTACTTTCTAGGGCCAAACAGCCTTTGATGTAGCAGATGAAGACATTTTAGGATATTTAGAAGAGCTGCAAAAGAAACAAAATCTGGTATGTTTGATGACTATCTAAAAATTGCTCAGGTTACTGAATTCTCTTAATAGCTTTGAATTTCAGATAGTTAAATTATTCTTGTGATTTTTACACTTTTTGGTTTTAAATTATTTCTAGCAATCAAACTAAATGATGGAGAAACAGAATAAAGAGGTAGCAGTAATGTCTAGCTTTCTATGTAGCTTATCCCCATTCTATTTCCTTCTTTTGCAAAATGAACACTTATATAATACTTGTATATGTATTCAAAGATACCTTGCTTTTTAATTTCCTAAGATAATTTTGCCTAAAAGGAGGAGCCTGTAAAATCTCAGCTTTCTCTAATAGCAGGCCCTAGATAAGAAAGGAGTTCTAAAACTGGAAACAGTACCATCAGCTATCCTAAGTGGTTAGTAGACATTGATTTTTTTCAGTGAACTAAAGTTGGAAGATCAAAAAAAAATCCATGTAGTCCTGCCTGGAGTTCTTTAATTCTATATTCCAGCGGTGTCAGACCTTTTTTCTTTTTTGCCACACATTAGAAGAATAAGAGTTGTCTTGGACCACTTATTAAATTCACAAACACTAACAAAAGCTGTTGAGAAAAAAATGTGTGCATAATTTTCATGATGTTTAACAATCTGCATGTGGCCTGTGAGTGGCAGGTACAACACCTTTGGTCCTTTTCCTTCTGTACAAACCCTTTTCTTTTCAGGTAAAACTTTAATCTTTGTTTTGTGTTTGAAACACTACTTTGTTATTATTTTAAACACTATATTAATATTATTTTAATAGGATTCTTATTTTTCTTTGCATCATTTTATATAAAGCTCCATAGTGAAAAGCGGGATAAGAAATCTCCACTAATAGAATCAACAGCAAATATGGACAATAATCAGTCACAGAAGACCTTTAAAAAGTAAGTAGAATATTAAGGTAGGTTTTGTTATTGTTATGAATGAGTTGGCATAATGACCTTGTGCATGATTATTGTCGACCTGGGAAAAACTATGTATTTTTGCCATTTGTGTGTTTAAAATCATATAAAAGATATTTTCCCTTTACAGCAAAGAGACATTGATTATTGAGCCAGAGAAAAATGCATCACGTATTGAATCTCTAGAACAAGAAAAGGTAGATGAAGAAGAAGAAGGAAAGAAAGATGAATCTAGCTGCTCCAGTGAAGAAGATGAGGAAGACGACTCAGAATCAGAAGCTGAGACAGGTAAAATTTGAAGAATAAAAGCATTTTCACTGAATTTTGTTAAGAGTGTAAAGTAAAACAAGATCACACTTAATTTTAAACTTTTCAGACTAATTTACTGCTTGTTCAGATACCTGCCAACCCAGTAATTATTGTACAGTGAATATCAGAAAGTTACTTACAGTTGTTAATTTATTATTCTCTGATTATCTGGAGACTCTTGTTTACCTCTGCATTTTGCTAACCTATGTTGGAAGAAGGTGGGGAGGCTTCTAAGACTCCCTTATGATTGTACACAGAGGTTGTGAGTGGGTTCCCAGCAATTCAAGAATGCTTCTGTTGCTTTCTGAGGCCCCAAAGCCCAGGAAGCTGGTCCCAGCAACGTCCTGAGTTTTCATATGAAATAGTAGAGGAGGGACTAAACCAGAACTTTCTTGGAAAGTTATGGGGGGATTTGCTTCATTTTGAGAAATTTTAAAGATACAGAAAAGCACAATATAGCAAACATTCATGTCCCCAACTTCTAAGTACCTAGTGCCAGCTACAACTTAATAGCTGTTGACATTTAGTCATAATTGCTTCACATTTTTAAAAATAAAATTAAAACGTTACAGTTGTCTTTGTTTGCTACCACCTGCCCTAATCCACTTCCTTTTTCTTCTTCCTAAATGCAATCTCTATCAGGAAGTTTTTCCTATAATCTTATAGTCCATTTTAATATATTTTATGTATACATTCTTAAGTAATATATAGCAATTATAATGTTGCCTTGTGTTTTTATTTTTATGCCCCAGGAATTGTTAGACATCTTGGGTTTTTACTCAAAAGTTACATTTTTTACATTTGTCCATAAGTCTTTTTCTGTGAATTTATTTACATAATTTTCTTTTTAGTTATTATTCAGTATTCTATTAAGTATACTCATTTTCATTCTGATGAACATTAACTTTATTCACAGTTTTTTGTAGCTTTAAATAATGCAACAGTGATGATGCCTCCTTTGTATATTTACTTGTAAGAGATTCTCTAATGGACTGAAATTGAATTACTAAGTCATATAGTATACACATTTCCAGTTTTCAACCAAATTGCTTTACAAAGCCACTGTAAAAATTTATATTCCTTTTTTATTTTTTCTATCAAGGATCTGGTTTCTGTGGGATTTTCCTTCTGGGCCACATTTTTATAGCTTTTGTTTATCAAATTGCCTTTATTATTTCTTTATCTGTATCAGTTAATCACTAGAAACTTATTAATGTCATGAGATACTAATGTTGCCATCTTTGAGTTGTATAACTTGGCATTTTAGCACATAAATTTATCAAAAGAAAGTTTTTTACTTAATATATTTGATCAATGAAAAAGGTTACCATTATCAGAATCATTTTGATGATCATTGATAGATACAGTTGGAGCCTCAGAATTTCTTGGCTTCTCTGTTTTCTCTTGACACTAGCAGGAATTTTGAATCTTTTTTTTTTTTTTTTTTTTTTTTACTCTAAGAAAATATTAGATGTTAAAATTTACTAAATAAACACAAATCAAGGAACATACAGATAATTATTTCCTATTAAAAAACAACATTTTAAACGGGCTAACTTTGTTGCCAGGATGATGTTTAGATTCCTTTATTTTCTGGAAGTTTAGTAATCCAAAAATTTTTCTGTAATACACAAAGAGATTGTGAAATTCATGAAGACTAGAATTTAAATTTAGTCACTTAGGAATTTAAATTTTTCTTCTTTGCTGTCACATGTTGGTTGTGTGACTCAACATATCCTTTGCCTAGGTGAGATAATCATATGGGTAAAATTGGAAGTTAGAGCAGTAGATAATCATTGAGTGTTGTATTTGTATAACATGCTAATGGAAAATATTTCTAATTATGAAAGAGAGTTATGTGAGATTAGCATGCATAGTGTTTAAGAACATACGTTTAAGAACACAGACTGGTTCATGCACATAATTGTATTCTTACATAATTTATTTAATTTCAGATTTGTTATCTGTAAAATTAGAATAATAATTTCTTACAAGGAATACTATAACCATATAATAGTTTTTTAGTGTTAGATTTTGTATAATGTATAAAATTAAACTCTGCTAATTTAAATATAGTCAATATACATGTTTATCTAAAATCATCAGTTAAATATGTGCTACTTTCTTTATGCATTTCACAAAAACTTAAAGTTAAAATGATATATTGGTATTTAAATTGATCACATACTTTTGCACGTGTTGAAAGTTATTTTTATATAATTAATCTCTTCCTTGGAAGACACAACTTGGCTAGTTACCTTTACCCTTACAAATCAAACTGTGTGCACATATGTACAAAAAAGGCAGAACTAACACCCAGATCTCCTAACTTTTACATGTCAAGTATTTTACAACTTATGTAATAGATTCAAGAACTGGAAGTCCAATCAGCTCTTTCATAAATTTCTAGGTTTTGTTAATTAACTTTTTCTTAATTGGTTCTTATATACTGTTCAATGTTAGTCACCGAGGAGCTACTTAAAATAAGCAAAAGACTTTAACTTTAGGCCAATTTTACCACTCGTTGAATATCTTGGTTGAAATTTTCTTTGTATAAAATGAGAAGAATTAGATACGTGATCCAGATAGTTCTTCAAATTGCATTGTATTATGATAATTCCCTGTTTAGAATTTAAGCATACCAATTGCCCTTTGCACAGTTTCTCATTGAGCTAACTTTAAATGTTCTGAAGCATTGTAACTATGATTATTTTGTTCTTCCTGTTGCTACTGGTCAGTTGTGCCAGGAAAATTTGACTTTGTCTCAAGAATTAATCCATACAAATGCTGTGTGATTCCTTTTCTCTCACTTTTTTAATATTAACCAGGCTTTATCGCACTTTATTTGGCAAACTTGAGAAAGCAGGTATTTGCCTATAGAGCTGTAGCTTGATTTTACCATTTATAAACCATTTCTTTCTTTCTTTTTTTTTTTTTTAACCACTCACAAGGTTATTTCCTTGAGAAACTATTGAATATAAAGTAACTATTTTGTCAAATTTTTTTATAAATTTTCTTCTGTGTTAACCATACATACACAGATCAGACTATATGCACTTATGTCCAAGAAAGGCAGGACTAGCGCTTACTTCTCTTCTCATAAAGAAGATAGAAATAAGAGCTCAACCAGAAGTTTCAGTGGCCTTTCAGATAGTTGATAAGTGTAAAGGATAGTTGAAAGAATGAGAAAGGATAAGTATATTTTTGCTTTCAGGATTTTTTTCCCCTGAGAACTTGAAATTCTCATTCTTCATAGAAATCAAATGGATAGAAGGATTTCAGCAATATTAGCGATGTTAACTGAATAAGTTGGATATTCATGTGTACGGTTTTATTTTATTATTTATTTCTCCTACTAGATTCTAAGTTCCATGCAGTGGAGATGTTTTGTCTTTTCCTTGGCTGATATATCCCGAGTTCCTAGGACAGTACTTGAAGAATAGAGATCCTTAATTTGTTGAATAATTCTTCCCACACTTAGATTATTTTCTAGGAAAATAGTGATTGTGCCCACTTTTAGTTAATTTAGACTTTTTAAGAGTGGGAAGGCATGGTCTTTGGAATATTTAATCATACTCTTTTCTAGGAAAATAAGCTGATTTTTGACAAAAGCACTTTTATTTCCCAGAATAGAGAGAAGAAATGCATTTTTTAGATCAGCAATAAGTAGTTGTTTATCCATTAGAAATTTGCGTGGCTATTTTTTTAGTTGCATTAAATTCATACATTTCAAATTTTAATTCTTTATTTTTTAATTGTAAAAGTACAGAAATAAAGTTCTATTTGTGCTTTTTATTATCAGAAGGTTTGTTTTGTATCTTTCATGTTACTTAACTGCTTACTTGAGCATATGTAGGAGTATTGAGACATTTCTAGAAACTTGAAATATCTTCTTGTGAAGAGGGATAGCAGTGAGGAAAGGCAATTAACAAAACCTTAAATAAAAAATAGAATATAAATAGGTATTTTCCCAAACATTGAAACCAAATTCCTGTAGAATATTGACTACTAATTTTTTGTTTGTTTTTAACAGATAAGACAAAACCTGTAGCATCTGTAACTAATGCCAACACTTCTAGTACACAAACAGCTCCTGTAGCTGTTACAACACCTACTATGTCATCAGGTCAGGCCACACCCACGTCACCTATTAAAAAGGTAAGCGCGAATTTTGTTTGCTAAAGCACTTTGTATTTAAGTGCTATTTGGACTGATTGATTAAAACAATTTTTATGCTTTATTCTAGAAATACTTAAGATTTTAGAATAGAAATACATTTGTTCTGATTTTAACTTCACTGAAATTTTCCTCTGAACCATGTTAAAGTCTACTTGGTGGGGAGGTATCCTTTTTGCAGTCAGTCTTACAGTCAATATTATGGTTGACAGTTAATAAATATTATATACAGTTGATACTTAAAAATCAATAACAGAAAGATAAACATTTTTATTATATTAAAACCAGTGATTAGGGTAGTTTTTATTTATGTTGAATTTTTATTTTGAGAGACTCAGGTTTTATATCTTTTATCTCTGTTAAGTAGAGGTGCATGTTGTTAATTTCACTCACTGGCAGGACACAAAAGGTACCACCACAAGTCAATGAGAAAACTAGACTTTAGGTTTTCTAACACATAGTACAGAACACTGCGCATGCAACTATGGAGTGCCCGGAAGAGCATGATCTCTGAGGTCAGACTCTTGACCCTGCCTCTTGACCTTGAACAAATTATTTGTTATCTTCCTTATCATAAAACAAATAATAAACAAAAAATATTAATATTGTAGCTGTGTGTTGAGAGAGAGCCTGGCTGCGTGCTCCCAAAATGTCAGTCTCCTTTCTTCCTTTTCTCCCTTTTCCTCTTCTCCATCTGTTCTTCAGCATCTCCACCGAAGCAGTTTTACCTAGTGTGTTGATCTTTTTAAAGACTTTCCTTTTCTCCCTACTTCTCTAAACCTGGCCCTCATTTAGCCCAAATTAAAGATTAAGGATTTGGTGGGCAAGAGAGTTTGATCTATTTATTGGTCTCTTTTGAAAGCTTCTCCTTATCATCCTTATTTATCTTGAACTTGGATACTCATTTTCCTCCACCTACACGTTTATTCTCCCCCCCTCCCCCAACAGTTTGGGAATTCGTTGTAGTCATTGTAACACTCATCCCTAAATATATTAGTATATATTTTTTTCTAAGTACAGAGGCATTGTCCTTCATTCCCACAGTAAGCATACTTAGGAAATTTAACTCTAACATGATACTATTAGGTTAATCTTTTCTAGCTGTCTTTTTTCAAATCAAGAGTCCACTCAAGGGCTGTGCCTGTGTTTGATTATCACTTCTATGCTTTTGGACTAATTTTGTTTCTCATCTGACATTATTTGCATGAGTGTAAGGACTGGTGTTAAATTCTCACAGTGTTTGTATTGTATTGCCTGTCTTGCTAATAGGCAGTTTCCAGATTACAAATCAGATAAGTTCTGTAGGTTTGTTAAGGTGAATTTGCATATAAGTTAGAACAGGTATATTTACCTATTACCTGCAATATAACCTGTACATAAGTGCAATGACATGCCAGTCAGATGTTTGTAACTCGGGGACTTAAGGTAATAACCTCTGTTCATAAGTGCAAGTTGTACATAAGTTGGATGTTTGTAACTGGGGGAGTGCCTGTATTAGTATTTGGCTTTAGGTGGTCAAAATGTAGACCTTTTTGAAATCATAAACTGTAGAATTTTTTTTAAAAATCTGTACTGGTAGTAGTAATTCTCCTCTAAAACACTTCCCAAGGAAAGTAGTAATGTAAATTCTTAGTGGGAGAAATGTATGGGTTTCATTAGCACATACTTTGAATGTCAGTAAACTTTATGAAGGAGTTTCTTACCATATGTATTCCAAAACTGAGGACTTCTTGCATTCAGTGTTCTTATGAATAAGAGCTTATGTTCTTATCATCATAATTACATATGCTTTAATAGGTAAAGTAGTTTGTCTCCAGAATTTTGAAGACTCATACTGTAAGTAGCATAACCACAAACTGTTTTAACTGAAGTTTATTTTGCTTCTAGAACCCAAAATACTTCTTTAGAGAATATTAAATTTGTGTCTGCATCTTTAGTTCTTTTGATTTATTGTCTATTAGGATGGTAGGATTATCACAAGTTCCCAGAGGCTCCATCTCCTTGGAATATCTGGGCAGGAAACTGGCTCTTTCTTTGGGGTATTTGCCTAAGCAAGTACCTTTCCTACTATAGTCAAATAATCACAATAAATTTCCTGTGTTCAATTTTCTTTTCTCAAGTGTGTAGCCCAAGATTTGTGGCAATTACTTTTTGATTTATGCCTAATGCCCTAACTGTGAAATGAATTAGTTACTAAGTCGCTGGTTCTTAAAAGAAGGGAAAAAAAATTTAAATTAAAGATGTAAATACTTCATACATCTGTTAGCTTAGTGAGCTGATAACCTCTTTGTTATAAAAGTTTTCATTCACAGTCACTTTTGATTCTATAATGAAACTTAATGTAATGACAATCATTTGCTACTGAATTTGTGTATTTAGAAACTACATTTTATTTTCAAGTATTGTAATTTTGAAAATGATGTTGTTTCAGTCCTTTTTCTTAAGGATTTTTATTCAAATTTTTATTCAGAGCAGTAAAGTCATGAGCTGCTCAAAATGTGAAATACCATTATTATTTTTAGAGACAGAGTCTTACTCTCTTGTCTGGACTAGAGTGCTACAGTGATATATTCACATCTCACTGCAACCTCTAACTCCCGGCTCAAACTGTCCTCCTGGCTCAGCTTCCCAAGGAGCTGGGATTACACACTTGCACTAACTACGCCTGCAGGCTCATTTTTTATTTTTTTTTGTAGAGAAGCAGACTGGCTCTGTTGCCCAGACTGGTCTTGAACGCCACGACTCAAGCGATCCTCTTTCTTTGTCCTCTCAGAGGGCTGGTATCACATGCTTAGCAAATATTTTTAATTGGGAAGGTCCTTCTTGTCTGTATTATATGACTTTAAAAACCTACCTACTTATATTATAATACTCCTTTTTGTATTTTAATGTAGTATTTTAGTGTTTTTTTAAAGACTTTTTCAGATTTTACTAGTAACTTTAGAAACCTAATGGATAGATTTCCTTTGCAATTAAGAGTTTCATTTATTTTTAGATTCTCAGTCATTATTCTGCTTCTGATAGTTAGACAAAGTTATCTTAAATTCTCTAGCTTCCTTCACCCATACATAAACTGTGTGTCCGTGTACACACGTACTTGCACATACACATGTGGGCAGGCTTATAGCAAGATCACAAAAACAGAAGCACAGAAAACAGTATAAAATGTCACTTACTTTCTGGGAATAATGCAGGTTAACTATGGCAGAAGAAGGTGTATTTTCTTTAAATGACCTTTGCTTAATTTATTAACTCTTCTGTTGAAATTAAAGAACTATTTCTGCAGCAATAAGATCAAACTCATGGTTTATGGAGATGTTATCTATTAAACCATCAGTTTTATGTTTTAAATTCTTAACTAACAGTAAGTTTATATAACTCTCTAGTCAGTATAAGTACTATTGGGATCTCTAAAACAGATTGCCTGGTTCTCATTATGGGTATATATTCCAGAATTTTCTTAGAATTAAGTGCTCTGGTTAAGTGAGTCCAATTCAATAACTATAATAATCTAACAACAGACTGCTATGTGTTTTGGACATATGAAATATCCCAGTATAACTATATACACATGTAGCATGATGGTTTAAAAGTAAAAATTATATTTGAATTCAGGTAATAGGACTAGAATATTTGAGATAAATCATGAAGAATGAGTAGGTAGCAGAGAGAAGGAGGTTTTACACAATTTGTAAAAGGGAAAGAATAGAAACAATGTGAACTAATATGAAGTAATATAGCAGGACAAATGAATTGTTCAGTTTGATTTATAGATGCATATATATGTGTGTATATATATATATACACAAACACACATATATGCACAAAGTAAAATAGGAAAAGTAGAGCCAAATTCTGGAATGTCTTCATTTCTAAAGGGTAATATGTTTATAATAAATTTGATATGTCATAGAGAATCACAGAAGACGTTTGAACAATGCCGTGATAGAATTACTGTTAATAGAATATTATTCTGGTAGCAGTATACAGATTTATTTGAAGATGAGAGGCTGATTGTAAAAAGCTTTATTAGAAAGTCATTGAAGTTGTCCACTATGATAATATAAATTAGAGAAATGGCATGGACTTAAGGAGAGAAGGAGATTTAGAGACTTGACGTTTCATAGGTGGAGGAAGAGGGCAGAGAAGAAGTTTCACATGATTGTGAAGTTTAAAACATAAGGAATTGAAGAGATAACAAGGCCATTAACAGAAATAGGGAACTGATTTGGAATTAAAGGTGTTTGATTATAGACATGTTAAATTTCAAGTTCCAATTATAATTCTAGATACATAGATCATTCCACAGGCAGACAGAAATTCAAGACTGGAAATTTAGGAGTTGGGCTGAAGAATAACAAATTTGAGAATAAGCTGGTTACAATTAATATTTAGCTTGAAGAAGTAGAGTAGTCCCTATTCCCAGTCTGGAGAAGAAAGTAGAAAGATCTGAAAGCAGAGTCTCGAAATGCTTGTGTTGTAGGAGTGGGACAAAGAATGGTAACAACAACAAAAAGCCTAGGAGAGGAGTAGTCAAAAAGATTAAGGAAGTCAAGACAACTTCCTGTTACAAAACCAAAAGGTTTCTAAGAAAAGGTAGAGTTAAGTATTTCAGAAAGGTTGGTTTGTTTATGTACCAAATAAAAATGAAAGTTGCTTTTAAACATAAACCAGTACTTGAATCCAAATTCATGTTGGGCAGAGTAGAGATATATCAGCCACAGCAGTGCAAAAATAGCCCATTTCAAAATTGATACTACTGCCTCATTTTTCTCAGCTCCAGGCAAAGTCATAGTATTTTGTTAGATAGTTTTAAGGTTTAAACAAGATAACCCATGTGAAGCACTTAACTTAGGAATAGACACTAGTAAACTATTTTGAAATGTTAGCTTCCATTGTAACATTGAGTAAATGTTATCTGCCATCTGGCTGTTTAATTTTTTGAGACAGGCTTTCACCCTGATGCCCCAACTAGAGTGCAGTGGTGCAGTCATAGTACACTGTAGCTGGCTATTTTATCCTTGAGGAAAAACATTTGTTTCCAGTGGTTTTTTGCAGGGGGGTTGGGGGGGGGGGGAGGACGGGGGAGAGCAGGGGTTGGCAAACTATGACTGGCCCAGTAACCTCTTTTGTGCTCCCCACAAGGTGAGAATGGTTTTTAACATTTTTAAATGGTTGGAGAAAAAAATCAAAGGAATATTTTCTGACAAAAATTTAAATATTTCATTGCTCTAAATAGTTTTATTGGAATACAACCATGCTCATTCATTAATATATTATCTATGAAATAATATATTATCTACAAAAAATATACACCCTAGATCTTAAAACTCACAAGTCTAGAAGGACTTGTCTCAATACCTATCATATTGCTTATAATGTTACAGAGGTTCTAAACTTTATTGGTCATTGGAGCCCTGAATGTTTTACTAGTTTTTTTTTCCACAGTGCCACTTGGCCAAAAGAAATACCCATTGTCTTATTTATTAAGTAGTTAAGTGCAAATAGGTTTAAAGTGACATTTGTACAGTGTCTAAGGGATGTCACCATGCTTATGTCAAAATTTTAAAATGTACTCTGGAGCCCCTGTGATTTTAGTATGGTTCCTTAGAGTACTTCGATACATGTTTTGGGAACTGAGAAATGCTTGGACTTTATTGATAGTAATTAATTACTGGAAGTACCAAAGATATATTATGACAGTTTTGTCTGTGTTGTGGCCCTCTAGCATCACAGGGAATTTAACAACCTCTCTTAACCTGCTAATTATGGCAAACTTTGGCAATAAATATGGAAGAAACAGCTCAGGGCCTGTGGCTCAAGCGGTTAGGGCGCCAGTCTTATACATGGGAGCTGGCAGGTTCAAATCCAGCTGAGCCTGCCAAACAACAATGACAACTACAACCAAAAACTAGCTGGGTGTTGTGGCTGGTGCCTCTAGTCCCAGCTACTTGGGAGGCTGAGGCAAGAGAATTGCTTAAGTCCAAGAGTCTGAGGTTGCTGTGAACTGTGATGCCAGGCCACTCTACCAAGGGTAACATAGTGAGACTCTGTCTCAAAAAAAAAAAAAAAAAAAATGGAAGAAAGGATTTTTTTTTTTTTTTGAGATAGTGTCTTGCTCTGTTGTCCATGCTAGAATGCTGTGGTATATCACAGCTCACCACAGCCTCAAACTCCTGGGCCCAAACAATCCTCTGGGTTCAGTCTCCCAAGCAGCTAGGAATATAAGCATGCACCACTATGCTTGGCTAATATTTTTTGTTTGTTGCAGAGACAGGGTCTGGTGGCATTGCTCCACCCCCCCACCCCCCCCAGTCTGATCCTGACCTAGCCCCAAGCTGATCCTGACCTAGCCCCAAGCAGTCCTCCGTCTTGGACTCTTCAGAGTAGTGGGATCATAAGAATGAGCCACTGCACCTTGCTGATTTATTTTGAATTATTAATACCCTATACTTGTAATAACTAGTTAGCTACTATATGACCAGTCTATAGTTAATGGTGGTTGAGTATTTAAATTCTGGATATGAAATTGATGAAGAGAATTAGTTAAAGCCCTGAAAATAGAATCAATATTTGTACATGAAATTAGTTTTTAGTTGAAATGCTTAATATTTCATGGAAAAATCAAACAGTAAATTTAAAGATGTGTTATTAAAAATATTATTGAACTAAGTATTATAATTAGAAAATATCAGTTATTAGTTTTTTGTTGATTGTTGAACTTAAATTTTTTTAACCAGGGCATATAAATGGATAAGAACAAAATTCATGGACTATAGTTTATTTACATGGTGTAGTATTATTTACTCTATATGCCTTCTACTGCTTCAGAAGTTTTTATTAGATTGTTTTCAGATTATCTCATGCTGAATCTAGGATTTGTTCCCACTGATTTTTAAAGATTGGGTCATTACCCAATTCTGGGCTTTAATTTATTATAAAATTATTTTTAAAAGTAAAAAGTATTTTTGCTCTTGACTTCCCTTCTCTGTTTTCATGCTTTCTATCTTTATTTCTTTACTTGTCTTATTTTAATTGGCTTTAGTATGATTTCATTGCTCCTATCATGCCTGTGGTGGAATCAGTAGATCCTGCATCATGGAGGCAGGGCTTGCGCAAAACTGGCATTGTTCTTGTGCCCAATAAGGGTGAAAAATCTATGGTGAGGCATTTCTACGTGCAAGAATTTATAATAGGTTACAACATAACAAGTTTAATATAAATTGGTTCCAAAGATGCATGGTTTTGAGTCCTCATGGTGTGCTCATTTGTTTTCTATATTTGCATCATAATTTTTCTGTGTGATATAAAGTGTGTAGTGTGTTTTCTTAAATCTAACCTCTGGGAAGGTAGTCTGTCATTTTTCATTTTTAGATCTTTACATTTTTGACTAAGACATTAACCTACATAATAAAGTGTTCCTCCTGAAACTATTAACTATAATTTTAGACTTATGTTTAAAATTATTGTTTCTAACTTAAGGACTGGATTCATTTTAATAATTCTTTTGTTCTTTTCCTTAAAAAATAAAATAAAAAGTTTCCAACCTCAACTACAAAAATTTCCCCCAAAGAAGAAGAGAGAAAAGATGAGTCTCCTGCATCTTGGAGGTTAGGACTTAGAAAGACCGGTAGTTATGGTGCACTTGCTGAGATCACAGCATCTAAAGAAGCTCAGAAAGAAAAAGACACTGCAGGTGTTATGCGCTCAGCTTCCAGTCCTAGGCTTTCCTCCTCTTTGGATAATAAAGAAAAGGTAATCTCTTTCCCCAATTTGGTTTCCATACAAACTCTTAATTTCTTTTTCAGGAACATCAAATCCTAGTTCACTTTCTGCTTAGTGTCTTGGATCTAAGTATCAACTTAATTCACCCAGCTTAGTGAATTATGTAATACAAATGTACTTTAATTATAAATACTGGGAAAATGAGATTTGTTTGCTTGAAACATAAATTAAGGGACTATACTCAGTAAAAAAAATCTAAGAATATACAACAGAATGTATGATTTTCTGAAGTTTAATATACTTAACATTTTATTCTAAAATGTGAGTGCACTCATAAGTTATATTTAACTAATATCTGTAATTTTTTACCATATTTTTCATTTGATACTTCATAAGCAACTTTGCTTAATGAGTAGTTTAATACTATATTTTCAGAGGCAGTGTTACTATTGTATCAGATAGGATGTACCATAGTTCATTTAATGCCCTTTTGCATTATTATGTATACTGTTGTATTTTCAATGCTGGTATTATTTTTTTCTCAATATAGTTTTTTTCTCTACTTAGGAGTTTTTCCTTGTTTCAGAGATGAAATTTCTTGTCAAGTAATTTTAATATTTTTGCTTTTAAAAATAAATTCATTGTGCAGTTGTTTTCCAGTTATTTATTTTAAGACAGTATACCAGGACTGTATCAGAGTATCATACACATTCTCAACCATACTTGGATAAATTAATTTAAATAATTTTTGTTTTGAATTTTTCCCCCCATATTAATGTGAGGGTACAAACAACTAGGTTACAGTGTTTGCATTTGTAAGGTAGAGTCCCTCTTATAAGTTGTGTCCTGTACCCAAGAGGTGTGCCAAACATTTTGAATGTTTTGATTTATTTTAGAACACAGACTATCAAAGTTGTGAATAGCTTATACAGCATAAATGATTGAGACTTCTCAGTAAATCATAATTGAGAGCTTATTTCTCTGAAATAAATGATATTTTAATGACACTAATCTGTTACAGAAGTTTCATTAAAATGTGGAGGAACTTTTATTCCTTTCTTATATTAAAATATTTAATTCTAAACTAAAAGAGAAGAAAATTAGTTTTGAGTAAATTGTTATTTAGAGTTTAGCTAGGAACTATGGAAATACTATGAAGTGTGTATAACATACATTGTCGACTAACCTTTCCTGACACTTCAGCGGTACCTGTAATCATCACACAGATTTATTTTCACTCACTGTTGTGCAGGAGAAAGATAGTAAAGGAGCTAGGCTTGCGTATGTTGCACCTACAATACCAAGACGACTAGCCAGTACCTCTGACATTGAAGAGAAAGAAAACAGGTGAGTTTATTATGATTTGCTTTACACATTCTCTATAAAACCTTTACTGTCTAGCATCAGAGTTACATGAGCATTGGTGTAGTCATGTGAAGGTATGTATCGTGGGAAGAGATGGAGGGTGTTCCTGATAGAGAATACCCAATACGTGGTCCTGGGGAGGTTTATCAAGTAGCAAAGAAGGCATTATGGCTAGAACAGAGTGAGGGGAGGTAGTAGGAAATGAGTTCACAAATGCATATAGTTTAGAAAAAGGGAAGGAATAGAGGAAAATCCCTTATCTAATGATTGTCAGCATTTTAGTTTCTTTCTAATTGTCAGCATCAAGAGTTTGCGAACTTTTTAGTATAACTGTAATCGTGTTATCATGTCCAATTTTGTGTGTGTGTTTTTCACCTAACATCGCATGGGCAGTCTTATTTGTTACTATATATTTTTAGTGACCATTGTTTACCATTCATACATAATATACAATAGAGTAGATCTGTTGAAGTTAAAATAACGATCTCCTTTGCCATGTTATGGACACTTAAGTTGTCTGATATTTTATGGACATAAGTTACATTTCTGTAAATATCTTAATTGTCGCCCTATATTTAGGATTATACCTCATGAAAAGGGTCTTAGAACTGGTATTACTTTCACTTTTTGATAATTATTCCTAAGTGTTTTCCCAAGAGATTTTACTACTTTTACTAATATGAGATCTAACAATCATGTTCTTGAACTCACCACCATGTGCTTATGTTGGAAGCTCTGTACAACAGCTCTGTAAGTTTTCATAACTTTGGTATATCAATGTCTCAAAGCCACGTTCGTGTTGACATGTAGTGTCTTGCTGAATGGCGTTCTTCATTGTTATGTGTTTTTATGTGATGTCAACAAGAATGTCGGAGCTTGAAGCAGAGCAACAAACAACCATTAAATTTCTTACTAAACTTGGCAAGAGTGGAAGTGAAGCCAGGCATGTGTTAGTCCAAGTTTATGGGGATAATGCCATGAAGAAAACGGCTGTACAAATGGATTGAACATTTTTCTGAGGCAAGAGGAAGCTTCTCTAATGAAGAGAGGTCAGGTGGCCAGTAATGAGCAGAACTGATGAAAATGTTAGAAGAATCCAGCGAATTGTGAGTCAAAATTATCAGCTGACTATGAGAAGAGCAGATGAAGTAACCATCAATAGAGAAAGTTAGGAAAATCTTATCTGAAAATCTTGCATCACAAAGATGAGTGCAAAAATGATCCCAAAGGAGCTCGCTGATGGACAAAAGCACAGGAGAGTCGGAGTTTGCCAAGACCTTTTGGAGAGGCAAGATGATGTTACCACTGGTGATGAGACACACAACCTGAAGTGTAGCATCAGAGTACACCGTGGAAGTCAGCCAGTTGTCCATGACCAAAAATGTTTTGTCCGTCCAAATCAGTAGTCAAAACAGTGTTGCTACCAGCTCCCTTTTTTTGATATCAGAGGGATTGCTCGTTGCATATTTATACCAACTGGATAAACAGTTAATCAAGTTTAGTGTTTGGAAGTGCTGTAGATGCCGTGTGAAAAAGTTAGATGAAAACACCTGAACTTTTAATGTAATCACAGTTCTTACACGAAGACATTGTACCAGCTCACACAGCCGTATCTGTGGGGAGTTTTTAGCCAGTAAACAATTATATTGGAACACCCTCCCTACTTACCTTATCTGGAGCCTCGTGACTTTTTTTTTCATTTGAAGATAAAGGAAACAATCGAAAGGAAGACATTTTGATAACATTCAGGACATCAAGATAATATGACCACAACTGTGATGACCATACCAGAAAAAGAGTTCCAAATTGCTTTGAAGGGTGGGCTAGGGGCTGCCATCTGTGCATAGCTTCCCAACGGGAATTCCTCAAAGGTGAGTATGAGTTTGTGATACTCAGAAGTGAGGTATGAGTTTGTGAACTTAATTGTCAGACCTTGTATTTATTGGTGTATAGCTTTATTGACCCTATTTCCTATCAGAATCTGAAGGATGTTCTTTTCACAGAGACTCTTCAAGTTTGCGACCAAGTAGTTCTTACACAAGAAGAAAATGGGAGGATGATCTTAAAAAAAATAGCTCAATTAATGAAGGATCAGCATACCATAAAAGGTAATAATGTAATTCTAAAGTGGCTTTTATGTATTTTATAAGGCAATTGGTTTAGAGCCCTAAATTTAACATCATTTAAGTAAATATGTGCTTTTATTAAATGTATCTTTTGTTGTTTAAAACTTGATTTAAAGACACAATATCTATTAAGAAATGGGGTAATTTACTTATACCTTCCTGTTATATATTTAATTAAATTTAAAATGTTATGAAATGTCTTTTAGATTGCATTGTATTTACTAGGAGCTCCTTATGTAATAGACTAGAAAATCTTGAATAAGCCAGTGTCTTAATTGATCTTGTCATCTTTGGTAATACGGAAAGTTTCTGCTTGTCCTAGAACTTAGAGCTGTAGAAATGCCTTCGATTAGAATGTTAGTACTGTCATATTGGAGAGGGAAAAAAAAACCTATAAAGAAGAATAAGATATGTTTATGAATAAGCAAAATATATCTATGGGTCCCTCCTAGGGATTTGACCCATTGCTACCACAACTTTCTTCAAAAATGTCAACACCTTATTTTCTCTGGATTAAACCAAATCAAAGTTGTTTTTTTTTTTCAGGCCTAGCCTGATAGGACCATCTGATTTGCAATACATTGTTTCAGAAATGTGAGATACCAGATCAGGCTGTGTTGAAGTCTTGTTGAGGGCTGGGAGGAAACAGTAAAATGACACACTACCAAATCAGAGAAGTCATTCAGACTCTAGCAAGTTGTAGGTGCAACTCTTGGTGCTGGAGCTGGTGGTGTGTTTAGGAACACAGTTTCTTTAGATTTTTTTTTGTCTAGCCTTGTGAATTCGTATAATGTATAGACAGTAACTATAGAAGACACATACAAACACATCCTATATAGATATGACTTTTTTGTTTAGTTGCTCCTTTGGTAGAAGACCAGATGATTTGATTAGTTCTAGTGTTCCAAGCACCACATCAACACCAACAGTTACCTCTGCAGCTGGGCTTCAGAAAAGCCTGCTTTCCAGCACAAGCACTACTACAAAGATTACAACGGGTTCTTCCTCAGCAGGCACACAAAGCAGGTAAGTCACAGATACATTTTGTGTTCAGGTCTATTGTGTGCTTATGTATGTGCATGCATTTTTGTTTAGAAGATCATGGGGCTCTGGATTTTTTCATTTACCTTGCTAAAATTATTTACAAACAAAAATTGGTTCCAAAATGAGGTGATTATGCATGTCTGGGGGAAAAAATTAAGTTCTTGAATTACAATGCTTTTAAAATATTAATTTCTTTCGTTGACAGCTCTCGATGAGCTTTTTGGTTCATAGATGAAAGATAGCTCACCTTGTGTTTTAAAAAAATCCATCCCTATAGTCACATGTTTTCAGCTGCTAGAAAGTGCTTTCATTGTTTAGCTGTTTTCCTTTTCTCTTTTTTGTGTTGCTGCTTATTGATGCTATAGTACCTCAAATCGTTTGTGGGCTGAGGATAGTACTGAAAAAGAAAAGGACAGTGTCCCTACGGCAGTGACCATTCCCGTTGCTCCAACTGTTGTAAATGCTGCAGCTTCTACCGCAACCCTGACCACAACTACTGCTGGCACTGTCTCCTCCACATCAGAGGTCAGGGAAAGACGCAGGTGTGTACAGGTCCTAACAGTACTACTGATGTATCTTGCCCAGTGACAAAAGTTGTTTTTTGCTTTTTAAAAAATTTTGTGAAGTTGTCAACAATCTCTCCAGTAGGCTAATAAATGCAACTGCGTATGTCAGCTGAGAACAATGTAAATGCATACAGCTAGCAGCTATTAGTACTTAGGGTTGGTAACCCCCTCTGACAGAATTGACGTTTTTGTTTAAAGACAGTGAGCCAGACAGTTGACTTCTTACTTAGCCATTTTAGTTTTTTAGTGGTTTTATTTCAAAACTGTTTTGACAAAGACCTAAACATACACAAACACATTTGGAAAATGAGATGAAGCATGACAAAAACAGGTTTTGTCATTCTTTTCATTGTTTCCCCACATTATGAAGAAATTTGATGGATATTAAACTACTTTTGTTGTTTTTGAGTTTCAGCTTAAGATTCTCTTGGTAGGGAAAGGTTTCTGTACATATGTGTAAGCCAAATAGTTTTACAATGTTGAACATATTCTCCTGCTTTTAGTTCTGATACATAGAAACCAGTCAATTACATTTTTTAAAAGTCTACAGATTTATTTGTGGCTTAAATGTGTTTAAGAGCATTGCTTACATCTTCCTGTTGCTGCCTATATTGGTATGGAATTATAGATGTGGAAAGGAACGTACTAATTATCTTTTGTGATATCCTGGCTTTACAGAAGGAAACTGAGACCCGGAGGTACTACATGACTATTCCTTTGGGGGGGGGGGGGCACGAAGGAACCCTATTCCTTTGAGCCACAGGCGCTATCCATGACTATTCCATTTTTAAACAGTTAATTAGCATGAGAACTGCGGAGAATCGATCTAATTCCTTCCTGTTCAATACCATGCACAAACCCTAGCTTTGAATTTTGTTTTTCCTCGAGAAAGAAGTAAATCTTAGGAAACTAAATGTAAGCTTTATTTTTATATTTTATTCTTACAAAATTAAATTAGCTATATCACTATACTTTCCTTACTAAACTTCCAACCAGATTACCGTAACTTTGTTTTATTTTTGTCACATAGTGTTCATATACAGAATTATTTTTACTCTGATGCCTAGCAAAGTGGTTGGCCTGTAATGTGATGGCCTCAAAGTAATATTTGTGTGGGAGCATATGAAAAAGAACAAGTTATCATTAAATATTTTCTTTCCTGTCATTGGACCTTTACTTTTTATCAATATATTTAGTTTTCATTTTTATTTTTACGGTGAAATTTAGTGACACTTTTATCATACCACTGTAAGTGGTTGCCATTTTTTGATATAATACCAGTAGATCATATTATAAATATTCTTCCTTTACATTGGGTATAAATTTGTCAGTTTTAGGCTTTTGTGATACTTTCAAAAAGACCACATAAACAACAGAAATTACAGGATTTTAGGTACCTATCCTTTGATCAGATTTATCAAAATAAGTTTGAGGGTTTTGCTCTTTTTGGTGGTGGGGCTGAGAGGGTGTGTTGAAAGGAAAAAGGATCAGACACTCTTGGTTTTCTTCTTGCTGTACCTTGATCCTCAAGATCAGAGTTCTCTCTAAGTCAGAATTTCTTCTGTAAAATGAGATGTTTGATTTATGTAATTTTTAACTTCCTTTCTATCTCTAGCATTTCATGCTTCAAAAAATGTTTCCAGTGACAATTAAAGCCTAATAAATGTCTCCTCCAAATCATCAGATTCAGAAAAATTGTAATTCTTGACCTGAGATTTTTTTTTTTTATTTTGTTTTAAATTGAGTTTTGACTTTTCAAATTAGTCCTAATGAATGAATTTTAACAGAAGACACTAAAGATTGAGAATTAAATTATTTGAAACCATTGTTAGGATAGAGCAGATTCTAATAGCATAAGAAATAAAATGCGTCCGTTGACATTTTTCTCTGGCTTATATTGTAGAGATTTTGTGTTTCATTTTGTTTCAATGATGTTTGCAATGGTATTAATGTTTGTTTTGTTCTATGTGAAATAAGTGTTTGTAAGTCTGAATACAATGTCAGCCTCTTCTGTTCATCTTTTAATTAAATTTCATTAATGGTTCTAAAAGGTATATGTTTGAAAATTTGCCTTAAAAATGTTTATATGATGATTTAAGAATATTTTGTGGCTGAAAATAAAGTCAGCACATTTATACCATTAAGTATCCTTAAATATATACTTTTGGGTATTGTGTAACATGGCCATGCACACTACTAAATTCCACACTGTTCTCGAATTTTCCTGTTTCTGTTGATTGGGATTATATCAGGATTTCCTGTTTTTGTTACCTAAGATTTCCAGTGGGTTAATTTTTGCATGGGTGTAGAGAAAAGAAGCTAACTTTAAATAGATGGAACACAATAGCAAATTACTAGACTGTTAAAGTACTTGTAATTCTCCGTAGTCTGTTTAAACTGTAAAATAATAGTGTATTTCACATTTACCTGGAACTGTCATACTTTAGCGTAACTATTATCTTCATTTTCTCTTAGCTCAGGGAGCTTCCATTGCCCTTTTATCCTCCCTCAGGAAAGGAAAAAGCTGAGTGTGAAAAAACAAACATTGATATCCAGTTTTCTAAAGATACGATTTGGTTGATAACCAAACAATAACTAATATCAATAAATATATGAGAAATCACTTAATGGGTATAATGTACATTATTCAGGTGATTGATACTCTAAAAGCCCTGACTTGACCACTGTGAATGCAATTGTACTTGTGCCCCATAAATTTGTATAAATTAAACAAAATAAAATATATATAGGATGGACATAAAGTTCATGTGTAATTTAAACCAGTTTAACACAGTAAATTGCACACAAACTGTATGCACACCCTGTATATATATTTCAGTCAGTAGCTGTCAGTAAAGTATAAAAATTGTAGAATAATTACATTTATTAGGAAAAATCCTTAATTAAAAAAATGAACAGTAACCTTCAGGTTGCTCAGAAAATAGTAAGCAATCTAAGACTCCGGCATAATTATGTATGCTGTATAGTTATAAGAAAGGGTTGCAGTAGGGCAGTTAGTATGATACAGCAGTAAGGTACCACGGGGTTTAGGTGGTATATTCTACCATCTCTATTTTTTTACTTTTTTGGAGATAAGATTTCACTCTGTTGCTCAGGCTACAGTTTAGTGGTGCCATTATACCTCATTGTTACCTCAAATTCCTGGGCTCAAGCAGTCCTGCCTCAGCCTCCGAGTAGCTGGGACTATCTATAAATGCATGCCACGGACCTTTGTTAATTTTTTTAATTTTTGTACAGACAGGGACTCATTGTGTTGCCCAGGCTGGTCTCAAACTCATGGGCTCAAGCAGTCCTCTACATCCTTGGCCTCCCCAAGTGCTGAGATTACAGGCATGAGCCATCACTATTGGCCCCTACCATCTTTTTGATGATCAGCTCTTTGGAATTAAAAACACATAAAATTTATAAATTATTTTTCTTCTCTACGTTGTATTCTTAAAGGTCCACTCTAGATAGGCACATAGGTAGGAGAGAGGGACTCAATATAAGATAGTGGCTACCAAATAAAGTAAATGTATTATACTGTATTACAGATTGATAGGGTAGATTTTCGTGCTAATTTGGGACAAATGTATAGGAAATTAAAACTGAACAGATTTTTTATAAGTCTTTCAACTAGTAACTTTCATCCCTCTAACCTGCTTATAGTTAATCCGGGGGTGAAAAATACCAGGGGTGCCCCAAAAATGTGTACACGTTATAAGCAATGTTATTTATGTATTATATGTTATGTATATACTTTGAGTACCTCTGGTAATTGCAGAAGTCAAATGTGACTTGTATTTATTTCATGTTATTGGTATAGATTGAGTATTATAAGTTTAATGCAGGTTTTTCCCCTTTCTTAAAACGTATGTACATTTTTTTGATAGCCTTCATAGGTTTATTAACTTTCATGGCATCTTGAAACTATTGGAAAGGAATCCAGGATCATTTGAAGAGAATGTGTTTGTTGATTAGTACAGTTTGCATGAGAGTGAAAAGGAGTCAAGTGGCATTGCAAGTTTCTCTAAACTACTTGCAAGTTGACTCCTTGGGATAGAGCCACAGTTCGGTACTTTATGTTCATGCTTCTTTCAGAGCAGCTCATGAAGTAATGAAGTGATATAGGCACTCATCTGGCTGGCTATAAACTCTTTTTGCTTAATCAAGTTAATTATCTCATTTGAGTTTTATATCCATTTATTTTTTTCTTCTCTTCATCTGGTAGATGTTTAAAAAGTAGTAAATTACATAGGGGAAGTAGGTGCATAAATAAGAGTTCAATGAACAAATGGAAAAAATAGCCATTGGTTCATATTTTCCAGACTGATGTTCCCAGGGGCACTTTTTCACATTTCTACACATGCCATGAAAAAAGCAGGTTGGGGAGAGGGTGGTATTCTTTACTTGGATGACCTTAGGAAATACTGGATTAAACAAGTAAACAAAGAGGTTCCTTCCCTCAGCACATCTGAGATGCTTTAGTATGTATTGTGATTTTCTGCAGAAGGTTACAATGTGTAGCAATTCCCAAATTGATAATCTTTTTCTATAATAAACAAGCCCTCTATCATATCATAGAATTAATTTTCTTTTTTTTTTTTTTTTGAGACATAGTCTCAGTCACCCTCAGTAGAGTGCTGTGGTGTCGTAGCTCACATCAAGTGCTCCTGTTGCCTCAGCCTCCCAAATGGCTGGGACTACAGGTGCCCACTATAAAATCCTGCAATTTTTAGAGACAGAGTCTCACTTTCACTCAGACTGGTCTCGAATTCCTGAGCTCAGGCACTCCACCTGCCACAGGTGTGAGCCACCATGCCCAGCCTAGAATTAATGTTTCTTAAATTTTAATAACAAGAATATTGATTATTCTCTTACTCTTTTTAAATTAATTGTCCTAGAAAATTTAGCTATAGTTGTTGTAAATCTGTTATATCTAAGTAAAAACCTTAAAACTCAAGGGAGTTAATACATCAAATGAGAATTATAAAACAATGGGAAAAAGAGAAGCGTCAAACTTAGTGCAGCATCACAGAAGGAAGAAAGGGCCAATGGTGCCATCGTACTCCTGTGGATCTGTGCATGAGAACAGCTGAAGCCATATAGAGCTAACAGTCAAACTCAGGAGGGGCTGATAACCAAAATGTTATCTCCCCTCCCCTCCCCTCCCCTCCCCTCTCCTTCCTCCCCTCCCCTCCCCTCTTGATTGCATCTTTACCAATACCATAAACAATCACTTGACACATATTTTTAATGTTACATATTTTATACACTCTATATTGTATTCTTATGATAAAGTAAGCTAGAGCAAAGAAAATATTATTAAGAAAATCATAAGAAAGAAAAAATATATTTCCTATTAAGTGGAAGTGGATCATCATGAAGGTCTTCATCCACTTCAAATTCATGTTGAAGAGGAGGAGGAAGAAGAGAGGTTGGCCATGGTATCTTGGGTAGCAGAGGCAGAAGAAAGAGCAGGCGAGGCAGGAGGGGCAGGCATACTCAGTGTAACTTCAAATGGATAAACTCATATAAGTGGACCCATAGCAGTTTGAACAGGTGCTGTTCAGTGGTCAACATACATTTCCTCTGTAAGTGTTCTCTGAGAAATGCGTGCTAGATGGTAACATGATTAGGTAATGTTAACAGTGTCAGCTCCCCAAGTAGTGTTGATTATTTAACTTCTGACATAGATTACATGCTTTTGAAGCATATCCTGTGATAAGATGGAACATAGGCTTAAATTTATAAGATTAAATTTAGTGAATATAACTGCCAAGTACTGTTCTTTGTTTCAGAAAATCAATTAATAAATAAGATGCTAGTGCAAAAGCTGTTCGTGTATAAAAATACTTAAATATTTAGAGAACTCAAAAGTATGAGCAAGAATATGATGTCTGCCAAAAACATCATTTACAAAAGCACACTGGCAAGAATGCAGGGAGTGCTGTGTACTCATCTGTCATCCCGTAGTCTCAAGTGGCCTTCAGTCCCAACCATTGTACTGAAAGAAGGCAATGACTGTCTTATGGAGTGTGGTCACGTAACTTTATACATCATCTAAGACGGTGTTACACAGAACCAAAAAAGGACTAAGAGGAATAATTGGAGGACTGTGTGTGCTAGCGAATAAAAGATTTAGAAAGGAATTTGATGCCTATCTTCCAATACTTGGAAATACTGTAGGTAGAAAAGAATTTAAAGCCCCTTTTCAGTAGGTCTTTAAAAAAAACAAAATTAGAACTTTGCCCATTACAGGAAGTTAAGCACAAACTGGATAACTAATATTGAATGAGTTGCTTCAAAGCAGAGCTTAGATTATCACTTTTGAGGTGGTTTAGGCTCTAGAGAAGGAGAGTTTCCTCATTTTAAAAATAAGCAAAAAGTTTACTCCCTATCCATTCTGGTAAATTGGGCTTCTGCTAAATGAAATGCTTCTGCCTTTTTGAATAGAGCTAAATTCCCCCCACACACACACACCCCCCAACACAGCGTCTTTCTTGCCCAAACTACTAGAGTGCAGTGGCATAGTTACAGCTCACTGCAAACTAAAACTCCTGGGCCCAGGTGATCCTGCAGGATCCTGAATAGCTGGGACTGCAGGCACATGCTGCCCCACCTGGCTGGATTTTTTATTTCTTACAGAGACAAGGGGTCTCGCTATGTTGCTCAAGCTGGTCTCAAACACCTGACCTCAAATGATTCTCCCCCCTTGGCCTTCCAGAGCTAATTGAGACATAAATGCCTTTTTAAAATGTAATTTCTTCTTAAATTACATGATTAAAAAATGTACTTGGGAAGAATTTAAAATATTCTGAAATGATAAAATAATCTAATCTGTTCTAAGCTAAAAAGAAATGATCAGATATGATACATATATATGTATATATATATATATTTATGTTCAAAGATACTGTATCTAACTGAAAATTTTTATTTATTGCTATAGATCATACCTCACTCCTGTTAGGGATGAAGAATCTGAATCCCAAAGAAAAGCAAGATCTAGACAAGCAAGACAGTCTAGAAGGTCAACCCAGGTATATTTCATGTGTATAATATATAAAACTTCTATGAATAGTACATAATGTATATATATATTCTTTAAAATGTACAAATAAATTATTCTCTTTTTCACTTTACTTTGTAAATATTGATTATCAGTATATAGTGTGTGTAAACCTTAAAAGGTAACCATTGCTCTTGTAATCCTCTTATACCCTTTTGTATGTAGTTACACTATTACTATAATATTTCATCTAATTAACTATATGTCTTTATGATTTTTTAAGTATTGATTTTTTTTTAATCCTCATTTCTAATACCGTGTCCGGCACAGTGTATTTATAAGTGTTAGAATGAATTAAACATATGTGGTGTCTAGTAATAATTGAAGAGTTCTGTGAATACTTGGAGTCAGGGGGCAGGGAATTGGTCTCTTATATTAAGTAATATCCAACAGCTAATGTGAGAAAAATGTCATGCAGGCTAGTTATCTCCTTACCTCTTTTCTTACCATTCAAATTATGATATATATGATATAAGACTTTGTGTCTTACCTACAGTTGAGGACTTCAGCAGTCCAGATTCATTAATCTTTATCATTAGCCTTTCAAGCTGAACTATTTGCTAGAGTCTTAACACACTTTTTCTGCACTTTTAACTTCTTGAAATCTAAACTCTATCAAAGTCTACCTTAAAAAGTTGTTCCTTTACTGAAATCTTCATTAAACCTTAACAATTACTGTGTGTGTGTGTGTGGATATATACCTAAACATATACATATATAAATAGAAATACATATAATGTAATATATAAATAGCGTAGGCTGGGTGACTCCCACCTGCAATCCTATCACTCTGGGAGCCTGAGGCGGGCAGATTGCTTTAAGGCCAGGAATTTGAGACCAACCTGAACAAGAGTGAGACCCTTTCTCTACAACAAATAGAAAAAATTAGCTGGGCATGGTATAGAGTGTTTGTATTCCTAGCTAGTCAGAAGGCTGAGGCAGAAGAATAGCTATAATGCCAGTACACACACACTAGGCTGGGCAACAGAGCAAGACTTTTTGTTAAAAAAAAATACCACACACACACAATGTGTATATTGGGTCTTCCAAATATTGTGAATAAATGTAATTTGCTGAGCAAAAATTCTTTTTCTGTTTGCAAACCAGTTGTAAACGTGCATATTTGATTTTTAATGTGTTCTTATTTATCCACTTATCTATTTATGAATGAATGAGATGGGGTTTCATTCTTTTACCACCACCACCTCCACCACCACCCCCCGGAGTGCAGTGATACAGAGTCACTGCAGCCTTAAATTCTTGGCCTCCAGTGATCTTTCTGTCTCAGGCTCTTAAATTGCTAACATTATCGGCATGCAGTACCATGCCCAGCTTATTTTTTTTCTTTTAAGACACAGGGTTTCAGTCTGTGTCCTAAGCTTATCTTGAACTTAATACATTCACATTTAATATCTCTATTTATAAAATACTACTTTGAAACAAGCTTTAGTGAATCTCGTAATTAAGTTTATCTTTTCGTGTATGCAGGGGGTGACATTGACTGATCTTCAAGAAGCTGAAAAAACAATAGGAAGAAGTCGTACCACCCGAACCAGAGAACAAGAAAATGAAGAAAAAGAAAAAGAAGAAAAAGAAAAACAGGATAAAGAGAAGCAAGAAGAGAAGAAGGAATCAGAAACATCTAGAGAAGATGAATATAAACAAAAGTACTCTAGAACATATGATGAGGTAATAGTATATCAGTGACACAGCTAGGTTAAATAGTATACATAATTCTTATGATTGTGAATATACAAGAGATTTACGTATCAACAAACCATATACAAAATACTCAAAAGAATTTTAGCTGGAATTACTTGAGAATGGTTAGAACATCACTTTTCATTTGAATGAATGTTTAAGTGTTCCATGTGTTTTTAATTGTGTTTAATATTTCAAATGGATTTTAATTTTAATGTTTCACAGACTTATCAGCGTTATAGGCCAGTATCAACTTCAAGTTCAACCACTTCGTCCTCTTCACTTTCTACTATGAGCAGTTCACTCTATGCTTCAAGTCAACTAAACAGACCAAACAGTCTTGTAGGTATAACTTCTGCTTACTCCAGAGGATTAGCAAAAGAAAATGAAAGAGGTAAGAAGACCGAATTTTCCACTTCCTTTTCCTCAAGTAGTCCTTTGAATTAGTTTTTCTTAAATAAACAGGTCAATAGAAAAGGAATGGCATCTTTCCTAACAAATCTTACTCACTCTGAACAGAATATGATGATTGAGAATGAGAAAAGTAGAGAACAGAAACAGAAAATGATACCTTTTTTTTTTTTTTTAAGAGACAGAGTCTTAGTTGGCCTCGGTAGAGTGCCGTGGCGTCACAGCTCACAGCAACTCAAACTCCTGGGCTTATATGATTCTTTTGCCTTAGCCTCCCAAGTAGCTGGGACTACAAGCACCTGCCACAACACCCAGCTATTTTTTGTTGTAGTTGTCATTGTTGTTCAGCTGACCCGGGCTGGGTTTGAACCAGCCAGCCTTGGTGTATGTGGCTGGCACCATAACCACTGTGCGATGGGCACCAAGCCTAAACGCTAAATGTTATAGTATTAGTCATGACATGTATGATAAACATCAGAAAATTAATTTGTTCCCAATTTCCAGCTAGATTTTCTTAATGTTGGTCATTGAGATGTTTCAGTTCTTTAAACCACTATATGTGAAGCCTGCATAGTGTTTGTAAAAATTTTGAACCACCATTTAAAATTAGATATATTCATGTAAAACTTAGTAGTTTTGACTTTTCTTGAAAATTTGAAAAGTTTAGCAACCCTGGGCCTGAATTCTCACATATGAACAATTGGCTAGAAGTAACAGCAGGCTCTGCGTCCTGAGTTGCACTGCCCTTGCCCATTTACCCGTTTATATTACCTGAATGGCTGCTGTGAGCAGTGGAGTTTGAGATCGTTGTTTTAAGCTGATTCTACAAATAACTTTAAAATTCTTTCTTAATACTCTATAATTTGGGGGTATCTTTTCTGTGACTCTTCGCTAATGACATAATAGTTGGGGGGTTTTTAGTCATTTTTGTTCATTATATGTCAATATATTTAGCATATTCAGAGGCCCAAATACTCTTGTAGTATATAAGACTGAAGCCATTTGACTGTCACAGAAGAAAACAAATCTTAAAAATAAGTTTCTTATGTTGATTTGTTTTTAATAAAAAGTAAATATATTTGGGCAGTGCCTGTGGCTCAAAGGCATAGGGCGCCGGCCCCATATGCCAGAGGTGGCGGGTTCAAACCCAGCCCCAGCCAAAAACTGCAAAAAAAAAAAAAAAAAAAAAAAAAAAGGTAAATATATTTTCCACAAGAGATGGATTTGCTATTAGATGCAATCTAATATAATAGAAATGAAATGAATGCTGTATCACTGCCAAGTGAAGACCCGCAATAGTAGAAGCAGACACTGACAAATTTGTGTAATTTCCACTAGCCGGTCCTTTATTAAGCACTGTTTTTTCCCATTGAATGTTAGCTTTGCATATAATAACTATTTCCTTATCTGACATTAATAATTAGAGTCCCTTTCTTCTCATAGGATTTTATTATTTTCAATTTATCAAATATTTGTCTCTTTTGAGAAAAATTTTTATTTTAGGCACTAGAACTATGAAGATAATTACTTATGACCTTCAAGAATGTATCTAATGGGAAATAGAGATAACATGTTTAAGCCAAATGTATAGGAGGGTTGAGAAGAGGGAAAAATTAATTCTGATTAGAGAAATTTAAAAGGTTTCACAAAGGAATTTGACTTAGAATTATTTAATCCATTACCTTGCAAATATTGTCAGGATACTTTGCTATCATGTGTTTTATTGTAATCCTTAACAGAGGGAGAAAAAAAAGAAGAGGAAAAAGAAGGAGAAGATAAATCACAACCTAAATCAATCAGAGAACGACGGCGACCAAGAGAGAAAAGAAGATCTACAGGAGTTTCATTCTGGACACAAGATGTAAGTACCTATTACTGTATAACTACTTCGTAGTATGCTTAATGTTCCCAAAAGTCCATACTAATAATTTCTTATATGCCTCAGATCATATATTCTTTAAATCATCACTGTGTTGTTAAATAAAAGTCCTTCATAAGGATGGTAACTACTTACATTTTTAGTACTACTTAAAAGGAAGAATTCTGACCTAATTTTGGGAATAACAATAATAGTGGCTGTAGGTAGGTCAGAGTACATATATTGATTATTTTATAATAACTAAACTGCTTTATTTTAGAGATACCAGAGAAATGTTTTACATTTAATTTCAAGTTTACAAATATTATTATAAATCTACATAGCAGAATCATTACTATCTCAAAAGATACTGGATAGAAGCAGTCCTTTACTTACCAAATTACAATTATCCTGTAAGAAATGAAACATTTTCCCTGATTTCTGATCGTATATCTGACAGTGCTATTCATATGCAAGAGAAAGAACTGTGACATATGACTCTTAATGTGAAATTTATACTGTTTCAATACAGCATGTAACTAGAGAAGAACAAACATAATTTGCCCCTGTTTTTAGCCTCTTGATTTTTTTAAATGAACCTTTTAGTGAAGTTATGACATGTGCAGAAACACAATTCATAAATGTACAGTTTAATGAATTAGCACAATGGAACGTATCTGTGGAATCTCTACTAGGAATGATAAACAGAAACAGACTGTTAAATGCCCCCAGATTCTCCTTCTTAATCCCTATCATTCTCATTTTCAAAGCCAACTAGTATCTGATTTCTACCACCATAGTTAATTGTAACCTGTTTTTGAAGAGTATGTAAACAGAACTGTAGATTTTATCACTCAGTATTATATTTTTGAGATACCAGCACAGCTGTATGTATATGTAGCAGCATATTTAATTTTATTACTATAAAAAAATTTTTTTTAATCCCCAACTGTATCTGTTCTTCCATTAAAAGAACATGGGGTCATCTTTCTTCCTGTTAATCTGACCCTTTTCTCACAATACTTCTCTTTTATCTCGTAATATTTTACCTTAAAGTCTGCTTTTGGGAATGCTTTTTTTAATTATCATTAATCTTCATATAATATATCTACTTTTTTTTTAACTTACCTGTTTTTCTCATAAATATATTTAGGTCATCTTTTTCCTGAACATTTTTACTTTTTAATCAAGGTGTTTTATTTCATTGTCATTTAATTACATGTATCACAAATAACATTGTGTTATATATGTAGTTTAAATACAGAAAAGGCTAAGATAAATGAAAACAGCAAAAATATGGGAAAACGTTAAACGAAGTTGGAGAATTTTAATGTCCTCACATTATTCACGATTTGGACAAAGTACTCATTTATGTTAGATTTTGAATCAAGGGCGCATGTGGCTATAGAAAAATAGTTTGAAAAGAGAAGGAAAGTAAAATAGTACATAATGACAAGAAAGGAGAAATAAAGAACAGATGGGAAAAATATAAAAATGGCTTCCTGTTTTTCTTTTGATGTTTAATGTAGAGAAGTTCAAACATATACCGTACAGAATTAGCAAAATAGTGTAATGACCTCGTCTCAAGTATCCGTTGTTTCAGCTAAATTCCCACAACTTACCCAACTCTCATATTATTTAGAAGAAAATCCTAGACAAAACATTTTAGCTACAAATATGTTAGTATATATCCTCTTTAAAATTATTAGAACTCTATATAAAGATATATTGTTATATACATAAATAATAAATCCTTACTTTCAATTATTCCGTCACGTTTACTATCTAGTTGATTCATACATGCCAGAAGTGGTTTGTTGTTGTACTTTCATAGTTTACTAGTTTGATTGCAAACTAAATAAGGTGCCTACATTATGATTAGTTATTTCTTTAAAATCTTACTTTAAAATTAATACATTTCTCCTTCAATCTCACTTTTTTTCTTAAAATTAATTTTGAAGGAACTGAGTGGTTATCACATCCCGAAAATATAGTTTAGCACATTCCTCTGTTTATTATATTCCTATAAATTAGTAATTAGAGACGGTGCCTGTGGCTCAAAGAGGTAGGGTGCTGGCCCCATATGCTGGATGTGATGGGTTCAAACCCAGACCCAGCCCCCTCCTTCCCCCCCAAAAAAAATCAGTAGTTAGAGTGAGAAGATTGATTAGATTCTGGTTCTGCATTTTTTTTTTTTTTTTAAATTGAGACAAGGTCTTGCTCTGTTGCCTGGGCTAGAGTGCAGTGATCTTATCATAGTCACTGCAGTCTCAACCACCTGGGCTCAAGTGATCTTCCAGCCTCTGCCCAAGGTCATGTTGAAATGTCCACCTAATTTTTCTGTTTTTTATGGGGCACAAATTACTGGCCTCTCATGATCTTTCTGCTCCAGTCTCCGAAATGCAAGGATTATAAGCATGAGTCACCCACCGTGCCTGGCCTCAGTATCCTTTTGGCAGGAAGTAAATCATATCTGGTTGATTTTGATTGTGGGGTACCATTTGAATAATAATACCTCACATTACTTAGCATTAAGTAATAAGTAACTCTTATTATTTAAAATTATGTCATCTTCTTAACGCATTTGTTTTGAATTTTATAGGCAAAGCAATATTATTTAGTATTTTTTCCCTCAATTTTGTTTATACTAGTTCTTCCTTTAAAACACCACTTTCTGGAATTGGTACTTGACAAGCATTACAAAGATCCTTCCTCAGAGCCATACTGTCAAAACCTATGTTTTCCCTTTGGGCCAGCTTAAATTGATCTCTCTTCAGTCATCAAGGCCTCATTCCTTCCTAGGTTCACCTTTGAACTTACAGAAGACAATATATGAAAAAAGCCAAGGACTCAGTCAAAGAAAGGGTAGTAGATATTGTAACGCTTGAGAACAATGAGTTGATGGCAGGGAATTAATAATAAATAATACAGTGACAGCAGCACTGCTTTCTCCTGTTTACTTATTAACTTCCTGTATCATTTTTACTAACTACCAAAACGGTAGCTTGTACAAAGATAATCTCTAATCCTTAGAATCATTCTGTGAAGTTCTATGGATAAGGTAATTTTGACTGAAAACATTTAAATAATTTGCCTTAAATCACATAGCTGAAAATAACTATACTAATACGTGTGAAACTAGGTTTATCTAGTTTAAAACTTGCGGTATTTTATAGTGAGCCTTAGCCAGATAAGTTTGAATGTAAATTTTCCTTTTCTTGCCCTTTAACCTATGAACACTTTTTTTTTTGAGATTTTTCAAGGCCTTCTAGTAGAATATTGCCGTAATCTGGGATTCTAAGTTTAATTTAGCCGAGACCTTGATTTTCTATTTGGTGTGCTTTAACCTCCCGAGAAATTTCTAGATAAAAGAAACCACCTAGGCTCAGCACCCATAGCACAGGGGTTATGGTGTGGGCTGGCGGGTTCAAACCCAGGCCAGGCCAGCTAAAAAAACCGACAACTGCAGTAAAAAATATCCAACCGTTGTGGCGAGCCTATATACCCAGCTACTTGGGAGGCTGAGGCAAGAGAATCGCTTTAAGCCCAAGAGTTGAAGGTTGGTTGCTGTGAGACAAGAGCCACATAGTGGAGACATTGTCTAAAAAAAAAAAAAAAAAAAAAATGAAACCATCTAAACTTAGGACTGCTGCAAAAATTGCAAGCTTAGTAAAGCTAGCTTTTCTTACTTAAAATAAAATGTATTTATTTCTATTTTTTCTGCCTTATTATAGTTGAGTGGCTAATGGCTAAATAGTACTCATATTGACTAGAAAGTATATGCAGTCTCATTAATGTGAAATGGACTGTCCTCTCCTCTCTCATGTTGAGACTCCAGCTTCCTCATCCCCAGTGTTTCCCACACTGCATGGTAGGTAAGCTGGTCTTCTTTTCACCGTGTTCACTACCCTGCTTAACTTGTGCCAGGCCAGAAAAATGGACGCTCTCTAAATAGGGTAGAAAGATTCCACTTAGTCAGTTTTTCTTATGATCCATTTCATGGTATATTTTTCTGAAGAATCATTTTAAATTGGAAAACCCCTAATGTTCTTAAATGTCAACTGTTTGAAATGTCTTCTATTTTTCTAAAAGAAATTATTAATCTGTTTTTAGAGTGATGAAAATGAACAAGAACAACAATCAGATACAGATGAGGGATCCAATAAGAAAGAAACTCAGGTAAATAGCATTATTTTTTGTGTTAAGAAATATTCATAATCTTTAAGGATTATTTTTTAATTATGTTTGATCATATTTATTCATGTAAAGCGGTTATTGCACACTACCTACATGCTAGGGGCACAATGGCGGTGACTATCTGGGGTCAGGATCGGAAGGACTAGAAGAGGCACCAAGTATATTTTAGAGATCTTGATTGTAGTGGTGGATACACACAACTCTTAAAACTCACCAAATTGTATACTCTAAGTGGATGTAGTTTATTGGAGGTGATTTAACCTTCAGCGTTAAAGAGAAAAAGCAAAAAAGGGAACAGTACTCTTGACCAAAGGAAAATATCTAAAGGATCCTCAGCAGGAAAACCAGAAGTAGTATGTTCAGATTTTATTTCTATACATGACAAGTTAAGTTGTAGAGAAGATAGAAATCTTTAGCTTTCTTTACATATGTTATCAATACAAAACGTAGCATTTCTTTTTTTTTTTTTTTTTTTTATGAAATCATAGCTGTGTACATTGATATGATCATGGGGCATCATACACTTGCTTTATAGACTGTTTGACACATTTTCATCACAGTGGTTAACATAACCTTCCTGGCATTTTCTTAGTTATTGTGCTAAGACATTTACATTTACATTCCACATTTACTAAGTTTCACATATACCCTTGTAAGATGCACCGCAGGTGTAATCCCACCAATCACCCTCCCACTACCCACCTCCCCTCCCTTTGCCCCTTCCCCCTATTCTTAGGTTGTAGCTGGGTTATAGCTTTCATGTGAAAGCCCTAAATTAGTTTCATTCTTCTTAGTAAAATATCTCAAGAATGGAAGAAAAAGTACCCAATGTACTCAGCACTACTATGAAACAAAACATAGCATTTCCAGAGGACTTTTATATTCATCACCACAGTTCATCTTGCCAACCATATTCTGAAAAGGGCATTTTTACCTCCCACGATACCTAAGGCTGCATAACTAGCAAGGGGTAAATGTTTCCTCCTTTGTGTTTTTTACTCTCCTCTTTTTCCTGTTGTTTGGCTGTGCAGAAAGTTAAAATACTTGAAAGAGCTCTAATCATATAAGGGTTGAGTTGTGCGAGTTCTAAACTCAGCATTAGCACATTATTTTAACGTTACTTTCTACATTTTGACTTGGGGCTTCTTCATAAAGCTGTCACATTTCTTTTTATTCAGCAAGGTGACCTATAGTAACATGAGGTGACCAAAAGGTTACCTGTGCTAGGTGACAGTAAGCATTACTTGTAAGGCTTGTAAGTTTGCCTATTTTGACCCATAAATTACTTTTATTTTATCTTTAGGTGGCCAGACAGATTAAGGAATGAATTAGTTCTGAAGGTAAATTATTGGCAGGGTAAAAGCTTTTTCCCTTAAACTCTGCCTATCAGTTGCCAGTACTTCCCCAATTTACCTGTGTGTCTTCTTTATTCTTTCAAGTCATCCATCTTCCTTTTCCAAGTGTACCCCATAAATTTTCATTTTTAAGGAAAAACAGTAGACAGGTAAACAGAGTAGCTTCCAGAGTTGTAATTTTGAAACATAATGATATGTGCTATATTTTATATATCATACATAATTATACATTAGATACATTAAGTTTAAGTAGAGCCTTGTTTCTAAGAAGGTAAATTTTCTTAGGTCCAAACAACTTAAATAGGTTTTGTTCATTTTTAAATATAATATTGTTTAGATCCTGCTTTGTGCTAACATTCTTTCAGTTACAAGTAACAGAAACCCAAACTCAAACTGAATTAAACAAAAAGAATTGTACTCCATTATATTACACAATCCTCTGTGTCAGCTTCATCCTCAGGCTGATTACATCACAAGATTGAGATTATAATTGGCTCAGTTCAGGCAGAGCCCACCACTGAGCTGTTGCCGTGATTTTGATACCGACATGGGCTACGTACCATCTCACCTAACGCTAGTGACTGCTGTGTCCTAGGGAAAAGAAAGAATGGAGGTTAAGATGCAAACCCAGAATGTCTTCTACAACAGACCACAAAAGTGCTTTGCCCAGAAAATGGTTGCTATGTTTTGAAAACTAGTCACATCTGCCCATACTTTTCTGTGAATAGTGTGACTGGCAAAATTCTTAAGTGCATTTTCTGAAATAATGTTACTTGAGAAAATGTATTTGATAACAAAACTTCTCTAATTTATGACTTTTTGTTATGTACCTTTTTGCTTAAAAGAAAACTAAATTGTAAGATGTTGAAACTTTCTTGAAAATTCTGAAATGTATGTGAAGCTTAACCTATCTGCTTTCAAGATAGAAATTAAAAGAAAATTAAAAATTTCTCACATAATTTGAGTTACTTTATAATGTCATTATTCATCCTTTCTAAAAATGAGGCTTCTGTTGCTTTGATTCTTTTGATTTGCTTTGAATACTTTGGGTGGATTTTACTAAGCTATTTCATTTAGCATACAAAGAACATTCATAATAAATCCAAAATTTAAACCAAGGGCAAGAAACAGTACATAAAGATTAACAGGTTTGATTTTTTTTTTTTTCGTAGAGACAGAGTCTCACTTTATTGCCCTCAGTAGAGTGCTGTGGTGTCACACAGTTCACAGCAACCTCCAACTCTTGGGCTTAGGCAATTTCTTGCCTCAGCCTCCCAAGTAGCTGGGACTATAGGCACCTGTCACAACACCCAGCTATCTTTTGTTGCAGTTTGGCCAGGGCCGGGTTTAACCCACCCCCCTTGGCATATGGGACCAGCACCCTACCCACTGAGCCACAGACACTACCCAGATTTGATTATTTAAACATATAAAAGTGGAGTATTATTAAAGTTAGGAGACACATAGGATGGTGCCTGTGGCTCAGTGGATAGGGTGCCAGCCCCATATACCAATGGTGGAAGGTTTGAACCCAGCCCCGGCCAAACTGCAACAAAAAAATAGCTGGGTGTTGTGGCGCGCGCCTGTAGTCCTAGCTACTAGGGAGGCTGAGGCAAGAGAATTGCCTAAGCCCAGGAGTTGGAGGTTGCTGTGAGCTGTGACACCATGGCACTCTACTGAGGGCGATAAAGTGAGACTCTGCCTCTTAAAAAAAAAAGTTAGGAGACACATATTTACATAGTCTAACAATGGATAATCATAGCCCTCTTTTTTTAATATATAAAAGGTTACTATTTGAGACTCTGTTAAAAAAAATAAGGGGAAAAATACATGAAATCTATAAACTTTACAAAAGAAGAAATACAAATAGCCAGAAGACTTGAAAATACATTCAATCTCAATAATAAAAAACATAACAATAGAAAAGTAAAATTAACAAAATTTAATAATGCCTGTGTTTGGCATAAGCGTAGTATTGAAATAGGCATTGTTTTACAAAGTTGTGGGACTATAATAAATCCATTCTTTGTAGAGATTAATTTAACGGTCTAAATCAGAAGCCTTATGAAAATGTCCATGCTTTTTAGTTTAGCACTTCCACTTCTAGAAATTTATTTCCAAAGCTATAAATGAAGTATGTAAAGATAAATCTAAATGGCGTTTATAAGAGTATTGCTTGTAAAGCAAAACATTGAGATTTCGTTGGTAGAAAATAGATTTAAGTAAAATATATGTGGATAGATCTGTATATTATGTGATCAGAAAAGGTTATCTAGGGATTAGAGGTCTGGAGAATTACAGAGGAGCAATGTACACTATTACATGCGCTTACGTACTGTGATCAGAAAAATTAAAATGATATTTTTACTTTGGGAAAAAAATTTTAATGGGAGAAACATAGATGTTATGCTAAGTAAAATAAGGCAGTTGCTGCAAAACAATAAGCACTGGAGGATTCCACTTACTCAGATATTTAAAGTAGTCAAATTCATAGATACTGAAAGTAGAATTACGGTTGCCACAGTAGGGAGAAGAAAGGACATTGTTCAATGGGTATAGACTTTTTGCTTTATTAAGATGAAAAGGTTATAGAGACCAGTTGTACAACACGTGAATATAGTGAAGAATACTGAACTGTTCACGTTAAAAGTGTTTTAGGGATGTCCAACCTTTTTTTACCTTTTTCAGCTATACATTGGAAGAGGAAGAGTTGTCTTAAGCCACACATTAAATACACAAATATTAAAAAAAGCTGATAAGCCAAAAAAAAGTCCATGCATAATTTTTGCAATATCTAACATGACAGATAATCTGCATGTGGCCCATGGACCCCATGTTGGACACCCCTAGATAGTAAATTTTATGTGGGTTTTTTTTTTTTTTTAACCATAATTTGTAAGAATTTTTAAATAATCAATGAGCACACCTTGATTTTTTTTAAAGACAAACATAATTTGAGTGATTTCTGTGACTACTTGGAGTTTTATATTTTAAAAACTTAAATCAGGGCAGCGCCCGTAGCTCAGTGGGTAGGGTGCTGGCCACATATATACACTGAGGCTGGTGGGTTTGAACCCAGCCTGGGCCAGCTAAAACAACAATGACAACTGCAACAAGAACAAAAAAAAAAAAAAAAAATAGCCAAGTGTTGTGGTGGGCACCTATAGTCCCAGCTACTTGGGAGGCTGAGGCAAGAGAATCGCTTAAGAGTTCGAGGTTGCTGTGAGCTGTGATGCCATGGCACTCTACCCAGGACAATAGCTTGAGACTCTGTTGCAAAAAAAAAAAAATTAGTAAATGAAAGTGCAGACTATAAGGTGAGATGGGATATCTTCATTTGATATGTACACATTTTAGTTCATGAATGAACCAAATCCCATACATATTCACTGCATTTGAATGATATCTTGAAAATAAAAACTTAGTCTTTAAAATGGTTAATTATAAACACAAAGAATATATCAATAAAATACTACATTACAAGAAATTAAAACAATACAGAGAACAAGGGCAAAATTGGTTTTCAAAGGAAATTTACACAGCCTTGGCTCGGTGCCTATACCTCAGCAGCTAGGGCCTTGTCCACATACACCAGGGCTGGTGAGTTTGAATTCATCCCTGGCCTTCCGAACAACAATGGCAACTACAAAAAAAAAAAAAAATAGCCAGGCGTGTGGTAGGCACCTTAGCTACTTGGGAGGCTAAGACAAGAGAATCACTTATGCCCAGAAGTTTAAGGTTGCTATAAGCTGTGATGCCATGGCACTCTACTGAGGGTGACATAGTAAGATGCTGTCTCGAAAAAAAAGAAAAAAATTTACACAGCCTTTAGTTACAACATTTTTAGCCCAGAGTAGACTTAAAACAGTCCCAAAGGAACCCAATAATTTTACAGTGCATTTAAAGATAAATATAATATGAAATTACAAATATTTAAGTTTAGAAATTTAATAAACCACTTTTGAATAATTATCTCACTGAAAATTAAGAGATTCAGTGAGCATTTCAAGATCATTTTACCCTATAAATCATTTTGCCATTTAGATACAAAGAGTTGCTGGAATTTCAGTGTAACATATTCCTTGCTTGAGAAAATTAACTTAAATTTCCCATCCCCTAATTGCTATCCCTTCAATAACGGGTGTATAATTAGGATTTCAGCAAAATAAATTTTAAACAAAATGTGTTTATACTGTTATGCATAAAATATCTTGGTTATTCATTTGTTTGCCTCTAATATTGCCTCAGAAACAGAAAAATGAGTAAAATGGTTGCTTTGAGATAACACATAATAAACTGGATATTTGTTGTTGTAAATGCGTTACTTTCTTCTGCTGAGTTAAGGAGTGGATCTGTTTCTTAGTATCTCAATTTTTTTTTCTTCTTATTAAAAATTAATATATGGTGGTTTTTGTAGGAAAACACAAGAGATGCTCAAAACTTGCCACATCTAATTATATGGTATTGTGCATGTAAAAATACACAGCAACTCTGTTTTGCAACTCTTTCTAAAAACAGACACATTGATGTTAAAGTATATGTAATGAATAATTTAGTTTAATTGTGAAAAGACTATTGATGTTATATTAAATTTACTTGATCAATCATAGGTTAATAGTTTAATGAAAGCATAAAAATTTAATTTGCCTATGGTTTTTTCTCTTCATTTCTTTCTAGATGGATTCCATTTCTAGGTATGTTTTACAGTTTTTTTTACTGATTTTTTTGGTCATTTTTATCTTTGCTAAAAATATGTTACTAAGTATTTATAGATTTTGTAAATTTATAGGATTATTTGGGAAAGAAAAAATCTGTAGAAATTTAGATTACCTAATCACTGTTAATAGCTTTCATTGTTAAAGGCTTTATTTCCACTTCACTAGTTACAATAAGTCACTAAGAAAATTGTTCCCAAATCTAATGTGTTCTAAATTACTTCAACATTATCTCACTGTTAACATCAGGGACTGATGAATCCTACCTTGGGCCAGAATTTTATTAGAGTAGGTATTCAGATTCTTCTCCCTTAGCCCTGCTTTTTAGATAGGAATGAACCAATGAAGACACATTAAAAAGTGTCATCTAACTCAGACTGTTAATATTTTCAGAGGACCTCCACTATATCCCTGATTCTAATCTCCATTCTTTTTCTCTTATCCATATAACTATTAACCAAAGCCCTGTTAAAGCCAAGAATAAATTTTTAATATACTCATGGTTCTGTTGAATTGAAATGCAGGGGCAATAGTGTCTATCAGAAAAGGTAACCTGAATTCAGAACCAGATAGTAAGAGAATCCTCATTTACAAATAAGATACATTTTCCCGTTTAGTACAAACCCATTACCACTTTGGATATACTGTATTTTATCAAAAGGAAGATGTTGCACAATTATATTATATACCACTAAAAAAAAAAAAAAAAGGAAAGATGCTATATCAATTGAACTATAACACACGATCAGGTGGAAGCTGTGTTCTGATTTCAGAGATGTTAAAATGTAAAAAAAAGTATAATTTAAAATTGTTATAATAATTTATCATGATGTGAAAAAAGTTTTGACTTTTAGATACGGAAATTTTTAATCTCTTCCTCAACTAGTAGAAGTTAATAGTATTAAAATAACCTTCCATTTATTGTGTATCACAAAAATGTATTAGGTAACAGAAGAAGGAGACTGTTAACTCTTTTGAACCATCAAGTTAATGTATAGAAGTATGTATGTTAATGTAAGTTGTGAAACCTAATAATAAAGATTTTGATTTAAACTCGTCTTTTGAAGATACGAAACCACTTCCACATCAACTAGTGATCGGTATGATTCCTTGCTGGGTCGCTCTGGATCATACAGTTACTTAGAAGAAAGAAAACCTTATACTAGCAGGCTAGAAAAGGACGACTCAACTGACTTTAAAAAGGTACTTGAGTTATTAGTTATTTTTAATCAAAATATACATTAGTTAACTTTTGCACTGAGGTATTTGTATTTGAATGTTATTCAGAAAAGACTCATTTTTGGTTTTTGGCAAATAATAGTAAGTAGAATAAAAACAGCTGTTTTGTTTTTAAAGGGAAGAGATAATTAAGCCAGGACATTATTTCATCTTTAAGTATCCTAAGTCATTACTATGATTAAGCTTGAAAGGGGCATTTAATAAAAAAAAATTTTTTTAATCTATTTGTTAGTAAGAAGCAGCCAGACAGAGAATATGGCTTTTCTTAGGAGAATATAGTTTTTCCTGGGTAACTGAAGAACTTGGGATAGTTCAAGTGTTGTTAAGGCTTAGGGATGGACGTAATTAAGAAATCCCAGAAATTTAACAATCTAGGATCCTGGCTATTGGGATTCTTCGTAGTTTGAGCTTGAAATAAATATGATGGAGTATGTTAAAGAAGGAAAAAGCCTGTGGTATTTGTACATGTTTCTAAGTCTCTAGTAGTTACTTGGATTATACATTTTCTTATAGGTTAGGTCAGCAAGAAAGGAAAGGGAGTGGTTGGAGGGAGGGAGTCATTTTATATTATGAATAAGATTTATTTATTTATTAAAAAACTGAATGCCCAGCTGTGCTAGGTGGAGGTGGAAATACTATCCTGTTCTTATGGGACATCTTCCATGTACTGGGAGAAACAGACATTATCATGCAATTATACTAATGAATATAGTATAGTAATTTAAAAAAAACTGAGACAATTACCCCAAAATAGAGAAGTTTATAAACTTACATAACAGAAGTAAAGTAAAGGAATGAACCTATGGATTGATTTCCAGAGGAAGTGAAGCTTCAGCCAAGAACAGAAGGATGACTAATAGTTAATCGGCAAAAATGGGAGAGAAAAGTGTTCTAGACGGAGTGATCTAGCGAGGACATAAACCTTGTGGTGAATAGGTACATGAGGCATTGGAGTAATTTAATTTTCATTATGGCTTGTTGAGGGCAGGGGATGGTTTTGTGAAGCAGCAGCTAGTTATGTAGTCAGGGGCCATCTCATTTAGTTTCTTAGGAGCCATTTTAAGGATTGCCATATGCTGAGAACGTTGGGAAGCTATTCAAGGGTTTTTAATTGGTAGGAGGGATGAAATGGTTGGTTTAAGAAAATTATGAGGTTTTCGTTTTGAAAAGCTAATTTTTGCTCTTATTTATGAAATAGAGCAGAGGGAGATTGGGGAAACAATTCTATTAAAATAGTCTAAATAAGAGACGATTATAGTCAGAATTATAGTGGAAGTAGTAGAGATGAAAGGAAAAGAAGCAATAGGGTTAAGTCTTCAGAAACAAAATCATCCAGAAAGGGGAAGGTCTTGGATTTATCCTGAATGTGAAATAGTCTGAGAAATCTGTTACTCACCTTTTAACTTAACTGTAAGCAATAGAAGCATAATGATAAATGTAACAGGTATTCCATCTCATTGTTGGGAATTCAAGAAAAAGTGATGGACAGAAAAGGTCACAGCCTCCAAGTAGATCATAATGACTTCTCAGTGGTAGAAGCTGCTGTATTGATACTGTCCCTCTTTATCAGATAACTGAATTTTTTTTATAAAGAGAATCTGAAAGTCTGTTTTTTTCTGAAAAGTCTTAATTTTAAATGCTGGAACTACTTTCAAAAGTTTATAGGGACAAACACACCTGTATAACTAACAGTCTCTACCTGATAACCATAAAGCATTAAAATATATTTTTAATGTACCTATTATAGCTTATAGCCTTCATTAATCTTTGCTTTAATATTGTATAGTAATTAATGAGAAATCTTAAAATTTTAGGAGAACAGGAAAATAATTGGTATTTCTATCCTAATTTTTATAGCTTTATGAACAAATTCTTGCTGAAAATGAAAAGCTGAAGGCACAGCTACATGATACAAATATGGAACTAACAGATCTTAAATTACAATTGGAAAAGGCCACCCAGGTTTGTACTTTTTTCTCTTTATTAGTCCCAAGGTAATGGTTGTGATTTATTATATCTGAAAAATGGTATCAAAATTTTCACTAATTCTAATTCTAAACAGACATTTAGTTACTAATATTGCTTATTCTTAGTAAAAAGGAATCAAGATAATACACTTTAATCATTATTTACTTTTTCCTGGAATAAATTAAAAATACGCCTGGCTAGCTCATTTGGTAGAACATGAGACTCTAAAAAATACAGTATAGTCTGATGGTCAAAGTGTTTTTAATCTTTTTACTTCATTTTATTTTTATTTATTTATTTATTTATTTTGAGACAGAATCTAAATTTATTGCCCTTGGTAGAGTGCTATGGCATCATAGCTCACAGCAACCTCAAACTCTGAGGCTCGGGTGATCCTCTTGCCTTAGCCTCACAAGTAGCTGGGAGTAACAGCTACCTGCTACAAGACTCGGCTACTTTTAGACAAGAGTTTCATACTTACTTAGCTTTTTTTACATACATACTTACTTCTTTAAAGCTTTTTAATACATACGTTGTGACAACTGAAGGATTTAATTGCTTATCTCCAGCATATAGCAAGACATTAAAAACATCTATACAAGACCATGGCCAAAAATATTCTTTATAATAATTTTATTTATTAGGAATATTTTATGTTTGTTCAAGTAAAGATGATTTGATATAATAATGCTGGCAGAAGATAATTTTAAACATAAAAGTTCCTTCTATGCAACAGCCTAGAGTAGACAATTTTAGGCAATAAAATTGGGATAGCCAAACAAAACTCAGTACCTTATACATGCAATCTAGGAATTATTTCCCTAGCTCTTTTTGCATGGAGTACTAGTTCTGGGAGGTAGTAATAGGTATATCTCCATCTCCTTAGCCCTTTCCTTTCAAACCCCCCATGCCCCAAAAAAAGCTTTGTGGTCAAAGAAATTTGGGAACACATGGAGATTTTGCAGGGTTCATTTATATATTTTGTTTGTTTTGTTTTGTTTTGTTTTTTTGAGACAGAACCTCAAGCTATTGCCCTGGGTAGAGTGCTGTGGCGTCACAACTCACAGCAACCTCAAACTCCTGGGCTTAAGCAATTCTCTTGCCTCAGTCTCCCAAGTTAGCTGGGACTATAGGCGCCCACCACAACTCCCAACTATTTTTGGTTGTAGTTGTCATTGTTTGGCAGGCCCGGGCGGGATTTGAACCTGCCAGCTCTGGTATATGTGGCTGGCGCCTAAGCCCCTTGAGCTACGGGCGCCACCAGTTCATTTATATGTTAATGTCTCTAAGAAGTGTTAATAACTTTTAAGAAAAGAAACTTGTTTAATTTGACCGCGGTATTTTCTAGCAAAAACACATTTCTGCAGCACAAATCTTAGGATACAACTTGAAGCACTGATCTGAAATAGCAAATGCAGATTTCTGAATGAGACTACGTACTTTAGTCTCACACTCATCTTTTTCTTAATTTTCAAAAATGTATTCTCTTTGTTGAACTTAGACTTGTTACTAGGTTCTTTCTTTTGTTAAGCACTATTGTGTTGTAAAACAATTGTGTATGCATAGTGGATGTTGTAGGAGTCAGGCTAACTTTGTGAGACTGTGAAGGCAGTCTTCCTTTTGGATTCCTTCCGTTGATGGGGGTTTTGTAAAAATAGATGGAGAAAGCAGAAAAAGAACATGTTTTATGGTGAAGTGTCAAACTTCGAAATGCCTTGCATCATAAAACCACTGACTTACACATAAGCTTCATGGTAAGCTGGTACCCGTCATTCTTCAGGCTGCATCAGTAGTGTGGTGAGCCTCCATACAGGAAAATGTCATGACTTCTCTGAAGGTAGCTTCAGCTCTAGGGATTGGGTTGTAATGTTTTCTAGGTAAAGATGTCCATTGCTCCCTACTATAGGGTTCTTCTGTTACAGTGACTCTAATCTGTCTCTCCACTACTTTCTGTGCACGTTTCTCATTATATTCTGCAAGAGATGGAAATTGGTATAATTAGCCAGTGATGTCCAGTATGGAGCAGCCTATTAATTCTCATGATCTTGTCAGTGACCATTTGATTGGTCACTGGACAACCTAGAGAAAGCTGCCTTGTTGGGTCAGGTACCAATTCTGATCCTTCTACTGTGGCAAGAGAAACAAGTCACTGGATTAAAAAGTAAGACAAATTCTGTCTTGGCCAGTGCTCTGAGTATCACACCACTACCCTGAGTTAATACGAGAAGGATAATTCATACAAACAAAAATGGCAAAAAGTAAACTTTTTGATTCTACTTTAGAGCAGTTATTCTAAGTATTTCAGTCCACCGTAAATTTGTCCAGCTAATTTTTTTTAAGCATTGACTGCTTTCATAACTATTTGTGAATATACATAGCAGTAGCAGTTTTGATAATTGCATGGAATTTTTTCAAGAGAACTATCATCTTGTTTTTTTGTTTTGTTTTGTTTTTTTTAAACGGAGTCTCATTTTATCACCCTTGCTAGAGTACATGACATCATGGCTCACGGCAAACTCAAACTCTTAGGCTCAAGCGATTCTCTTGCCTCAGTTTCCCAAGTAGCTGGGACTATAGGCGCCCTCCACAATGCCCAGCTATAGTTTTTTTGTTTGTTTTGAGACGAGGTCTCATTCTGGCTCAGGCTGGTTTGATCCTGTGAACTCAGGCAATCTACCCACCTCAGTCTCCCAAAGTGCTAGGATTACAGGCGTGAGCCACCATGCCCAGCCTATCGTCTTGTTTAATCTTGAAGTTTAGGTCTGTTTGATAGTATTTAGTCAAGAAACCCTGGAATCCTTAAACCCTGTCTTAGCCAGGCACCCTCCTTCTTGCATAGTGTCCACAAGAGGGAATAGTTTGCTGAATACCTTTTGTCAAATGACCAGTTCACCAGGTTTACTAATTGTAATTTTGACATCTTTAACTGGAAGATTTACTCAAAAATATTAAATAGAGTCTCGGCACCCATAGATCAGTTAGTAGGCTGCCAGCCACATACACCAAAGCTGGCGGGTTCGAGCCTGACCTGGGCCTTGCCCAACAACGACAACTCCACCCAAAAAATAGCTGGGCATTGTGGTGGGCACCTGTAGTCCCAGCTACTTGGGAGGCTAAGGCAAGAGTCTGAGGTTGCTGTGAGCTATGATGCCACAGCACTCTGCCGAGGGCAACATAGTGAAACTCTCTCTCTCAAAAAAAAAAAAAAAAAAGGAGTAAGACTTTGTTACTACTATTAAAATATGTAGATAGATAGATAGATAGATAGATTAAATAGATAAAAATCTAAACTGACATTGATTTTTTTTTAAACCTATGAAATTGACAAATTGTAAAATTGGTAAAATGTTCTCGTATGAAAAAATCCTCAATAAAATGCTTGGTATTTTGGATTTTTTTTTGTTTGTTTGTTTTTTGAGAGTCTCAAACTGTATGGCTCAAGCAATTCGCTTACCTCAGCCTCCAAAGTAGCTGAGACTACAGGTGCCCTCCACAAAGCCTGGTTATTTTTTAGAGACGGAGTCTTGCTCTTGCTCAGGATGATCTTGAATCTGTGATCTCAGGCAATCTACCCTCCTCGGCCTCCCAGAGTGCTAGGATTACAGGTGTGAGCCACCATACCTGACCCAAAATGCTTGTTTTTAATCTGAAGTTTTATTAATTAATATGTGATGGTATTGCTGCAGCTAGTTCTGCTTTTTTTAAGGTGTTTTTGAATGTCGTTTAAAACTTTTTCAGTCTTTTAAAGGTTTTTATGATTCATTTGTAGATCTTTAAGCAGCTTATCAGCCTTTTTTTAAATATTTCTAGCAGCAAAAATATTTAAATTTAGAACCATCAAAAAGAAGCCAGCATTAGCTGAATAGTGCTGTTCATATTTGAAATTCTGAACTGAATTTCTCACAAGAAGCAACTTGTATTTTTCCAGGAAGAGTAAGCACAAAAGCATACAGCCATTTAACAGAGTAAAAAGTACGGGTCTCTAGCTATGATTAGTTCTTTAAATTTTATATACCATAATCATGAAGGAATTGTGAAAAAAGAATCAAAAGCTGAAAGTGTTGGCAAAATATGAAGAAATATTTTTAAAGTTACCCCATTGAAAGATGAAATTGTAGCTAATCAATAATGAAATTATTTTTTTAAATTATATTTTGTGGTTAGTAGTCACACAACATTCTTACTAAAGCTATCAGCCGTGATTTTTGATAAATTGGTAAAATTGATTATTTAGCAAATTGGCTTTTGAAAAATGAGCCATTTGATTAATTAATTTTCAGCAAATTAACTGAATCCCAAAGAAGTGTTCGTCTATAGATCAATGTAAATAGTATCTAAGATACCAGCTGTTTTAACTGGGCCTGTGTTCAGTATCCCAATGCAGAATTCTCTAATATAGGGGGCAACATGTGTCAAACCCAAGGGACCATTCCATCCCCTAAAGCCAAACTCAGATATCAGGATTTTGTCTACTTTGAGCTGGTCACATAGTACATGAAGTGTAAAAAATGATAAGCCTAAGCTCACTAAGCTGTCCAGCTAGAATTTCTTGCCAGTGAAAGTCAATATAAACCTTCTTATTAATACCGATTCTGGAGCATGGATGATTAGAAAAGAAAACTAGAGAGGACAGCTGTGGGAACTCTCCATGAACAGAGTCCTTCAGCCTGGTGGGAAACATGTTTTGATCAAGGTCCTCGATCCTGACTATTCAGATTAGCCACTCCTAGTAGTGCAAGAAAGGAGGGCAGAACTGGAGCATCAGAGGGAACACCAGGATTTCTTTGGTTCCACAGTACTCACTCACTCTCACCCCCAAATAAACTTGGAAAATTCCAGGGGAAAAGTGATATAGACCATAAAATGAGAGCTGACCATTCTATTTCTAAAATTTCTTTTACTCTTTATTTCAGTACAAATTGTTTTTTCTTTACACATACCTGTGTTTTACTTTACCTTTTAACATCCACTAAAAGAGTTACTATGGTTCCCCCTCCATGTGTTTTGCATTTACATCTCTTTTTATAATTTCTTATTTTGTTGCAGAGACAAGAGAGATTTGCTGATAGGTCGCTATTGGAAATGGAAAAAAGGGTAAGTGTCCATCTTATTGAAGAAGTGATTATTTTCCCCCGTTATTGTTTTATGCAAGCAGTGGTTAGAATTTTGTTTTTGTGGATGGTGGTTTTAATTAGTTTACATTAATATTTATTAGTGAAAGTGTTTTATGGCTTAGATTCTTTATAAAGTTTTATGAGCTGTCTTTAAATAATGGAATGGCCTTGTTAAGATTTTAATGGTTAATAATTTACCACATTATTCTTTTAATGAATTGAAAAAGCTATCTTGCCTTGATTCTGAAATATGCTATAAACATTATAATAGTGAATCTGATGTTTTTGAAATGCCACCCATCTCTCTTTGAGGTTTTTTTTGTATCTAAAGCATTTAAATCATACATATATAAAGCCTCTGTAAGTTGACCACCCAAAGGACTGTAACAAACTAGTCAACATACAGAGGTGTTCAACATAAGGAACAAGGCCTACTGTCCAGATAAGTACTGTGGTACATGCCTAGGCTATGAAAATTGGGTCAGTGTAGGGAGGTGGTCAGCAATGCAGGTTCTCTTATACTTTCATTCTTTAAATAAAGTTTTTAAGTCTGAGGGCATCAAATGTTCAAATTCTTTTTAAGCATAGTTTAATAATATTATAATTTTGAGTTCAAACATTTAAGTGTGCTATTTTTTACAAAAAAAAAAAAAATGACTACAAGAAAATCCTTCATTTTATGTCTTTCTGCAGTTTTTTATTAGTTGTGATACGTTCACTTGTACCCTCTCCACTTATTATTATTTCTCAAGGGTCTGGAAATGGCCTTAGAAACTGTAAATTTAGGCTTGGCGCCCGTAGCGCAATTTGAACTGCACCAGAACTGGTGAGTTCGAACCCAGCCAGGGCCTGCTAAACAGCAGTGAGAACAATAACAAAAATATAGCTGGGCGCTGTGGCGGGCGTCTGTAGTCCCATGTAGTCCCATGTAGTCCGCTCGCAATTTTGTGAGCACTTTTTATTTGTTTGTCTGGGGTGTCAGATATCACAGAAAACATGCATGGACCTTTTGAAGCCTCCCCCCCCCAAAAAAAAAAAAAAAATTGGCTTTCTTAAGTGGTTATGTATTTAATATGTGGCCTGAGACAACTGTTACTCTTCTGTTATGTGGCAGAGAAAAAAAAAGGCTGGACGTCCCTGTCATACATGTTTAATACAAAAACACACAGAGGAAGAAAATGTGAAGCCATTGACCACTTTCATGCAGATAACTTGATACTTTTGTTCCACGTTCTTTTTTCCCTAGGCTTATAGACACAGAGTACACACACAGTGATTTTCTACCATGCTCATCCAAACTTCTTTTTCTGCTTGTCAAATGCCAAGAAATTACAAAGTAAATAATTCACTCTCAATTTAATAGACATGGATAATCATAATATTAAATAAATAATAACTGCTAATACTTATTCAGCATTCTCTATATGTGTCTGTATATTAGTGCCTGCCTGATATATAAGCACTGTACACGCGTTTTTCTCTTAACTATTTTTGTGTGTTAATACATTTGTCAAACAGAAGAAATTGCCTGCAGTTTTAGAATTGTAGATTTCATTGAGCCAATAGGGTCAGGCAGTTGGGTGTAGTGTTCTAGTCTTGCTTTATCAGTAAGTTAAAATCTTAAGGCACCTGAAATTGAGACTCACAGGGGGATTACCTCTAAGACGAAATATTCTACTTCTGATATTTTACAAAGTGGTGAGGATCAAGTATAACACTATTTGTGCTACTATTTTGAGAAGTGTGATGGTTTATATGAATTCATCATGGCTGTATGAGTAATTAAGTGAAATGTCTATATATATAGAAAATAACATTTTTGTCTATTGTAATAATATTTAAGCATGCCAATGTTAGAGTAACATCATTCATTAAGAGACTAAAAATAGGATTTGATGATTTTTAAATCACATACCCTAAAAACATTAACATTTATAAGTAAATGTATTGCTTTACTAAATATCATCAGCATTTATTATTAATCTGGGAAAGAATGTTTCAGAAATAGTCTCAGTGTGATTAAACTAAATTTAAATGGTTTGTATCTGAAAGGTGACCGGCAAGAGTCAGTATCTTCTGGGCGGTATGACCTAACTAGTTTTACAGCTCCTCAATTACTGCTGCTTGCTTTTTGCATAACACCCTAGAATGCTTATCAATTAAGGGAGAATAAAACAGTACACTGCAATAATGTATTGTGTGTTGGCTTTGCCTGTCACTCTTTGAAAGAATTTTAAAATAAATCCTGCAGCTGCTTCTCCATTAGATGCACCGCATTAATGCTGCACACAGTTCTCACCCTAAAGACCAAGCTGGAGGGTCAGTTGGATAAGTGATGGCTAGTAAGCATTGTGGGTGGACAGAGCTTCTCTTACATCCTTTTGAAATTGTAAAGTACACATACGTAAGACACTTGTGCTCCTGGCTTTTCTGCTTCTATCACTGTAGTATAATTGCATCTTTGTGTGAGTTGTTTTTCCCCTATAGTCCTCAGTCTTGAGTGTTGGTTTACTCTGTTTTACGTGAACTAAAAAAATTGTTTGAACATGTAGCATCTTACTAGAAAGTCAAAGCTTTAAAGAAAGAGCTTATAAAAAATAAAAGTAAAAGATCTTCAGATTTATTTCTCTCAAATTTTGGAAAGCTCTTTACACTTCACTGGCATCACATCTTTTCCACACTGCTCCTGATTTGATCTTTGATTCTAAAGTATCACTCTGACAATATAAAAGAAAACTTAAAACAGTGTAATAATTATATAATTAATATTAGTACCTTAAATTGATCTAGGAACGAAGAGCTCTAGAAAGAAGAATATCTGAAATGGAAGAAGAGCTCAAAGTAAGTAAATACTGTTATTTGTGAGAGATATCACTATTTGTGAATTCAAGTTTTATAAAATTATTATAGCTATTATTTACATTAATTGTTCTGAAAGCTGTTCTATTTGTGAGTTATGTGTAGCTGGCATTTCTCTTTCTTACTAAATTTGGGTTTTAGTGAGCTCAGAATTTAAAACCAAAATCATTTGGGTAATCAATAAGTATAACACTACTGATATGCAGTTATAGAAAAGGTTAGACAATAATAACTATAAGATGGGGGATTTGGCTGGACGCTGAGGATCATGGCTGTAATCCTAGCACTCTGGGAAGCTGCGGTGGGTGGATTGCCTAAACTCAGGTTCGAGATAAGCCTGAGTCAGAGCAAGACCTTTTCTCCAAAAAAAAAAAAAAATAGGCGGATATTGTGGCAGGTGCCTGTAGTCCCTGCTACTTGGGAGGCTGAGGCAAGAGAATTGCTTGAGCCCAAGAGTTTAAGGCTACTGTGAGCTATGATGCCATGGCTCTTTACTGAGGGAGACAAAGTGAGACTCTGTCTAAAAAAAAAAGAAGGGGGGAGTTATTTATTCATCACATTTCTGTTTGCTCCTATGATTCTTGAAGAGTAAATGTTGATAGGGGACAATATAAGATAAAATGCTCTCCTTTGAAAATAAAGGGCATTATTAATGAACAGAACTTTTTTACCAAACTCTGCATTAACTATGAAGTAATTATTTGTTTTGAATGTCTTTGCAGGAAAAAAATAGCATAGAGTTAATCGATTATTTATTGCATAAAATATCTTTACCATATTATGAATTGATGGCCTAACATAACTCATAGGTAATTGTGCCTATCAAATTAGAAGTTCAAGATTTCAGTATTTTATTATTAGATTGTTTGGTTTATTATTAGAATATTAAACTTGAATGGCTTTGAAGATTGCAGACAAATCTTCTGGGCTTTTTTAGCTTATATGTTTAGTTTGAAATAGAATTTTAAGAATACATTATTTACCTTTCTAGATCTCTTGGAATATTCTTTAAGACTTAAAATTTTTCTTTATTACCTGTGATTCTTCATATTCCTATAATACTTATTTTTTATTTCTATTTCTTTATGTTCTGATTCCTCCAGAACCTGCACCAAATAAAGCAAATTCAGACTCTGAGAGAGTTAAATGAGCAACTGCTGACTGAGAATAGGGCCTTGACAAGAGTGGTAGCCAAGCACTCAGGGTTCTGTAGGCAACTGCAGTCTGTGAACAGATAATTTTTAGTTTCATCATTTCTTCTTGGTAGCACCACACAGGTGCTTTTATATTAGAAAGCGTGTTTTTGTTTTAGTAAGAGCTCACTCTTACAAATTAATGCCATTGTGTCTGGAGCTTATCATGTAACTGTTTAATTCTCCATGGCTTCTTAGTATGTTAAAAAGTGTCACTAATTATATAGTGCAACTGATGAACTACGGTAAAGTTAGAGAATGATTTAGGAATTTAAATTAAAGACTTATCTGTACTTCTGTAAAGCGTGTGCACATTTCTCAGTCTACAAATACTTTAGGGCTTAAAATATGGCTATTATTTGCAGTTCTTTATTAGAAAGAAAATAGACACAGTGTGACATATTTTACATATAATTAATATTATTTAAAGCTGAATTTTATCCATTTTTTAAAAAAATGTTGTTTGCAGTTAGGACCATCTTAGTTTATATTCATTTAATTCTCTATTACAGATATCCAAATGGGTAAACTTCAGATTATTACATTTTATACATAAGCATTCTGAACACAGAGAAGAATTGATTGGCTCCACATAAAATTAACTCTTCCTAAAGATTTCGCTTAAGATAGTTTTGTAATGAGAAATTTTACTTTTTTCTAATTAGATAATCTGCTGCATTTTAAAAACTGAGGAAAGAAGACTAAATATTTTGGAAAATATGGTTTAAAGGCCAAAATACAAGGTAGTCCATTTCCTGGTAAACTTGGCAGAGGCATATCTGTGTAATTTCAATCATTCTTAGTAGGAAAATCAGTTAACTTATTAATATTTCTACCCCTGTCATCAATTTATCTATAAAACGATAGAAAATTGAGTTGTACTTTTTGAAAATGTAAGGGCACATTTTTTATTTGTTTTACATACTGGTTACTTTTTTAATCCTTGGATCATAGATACAGATTTATTATGTTAGTTTAACAATTATTTTATAGTATTCTAATAATTCTATGAATACTAATAGTAACTTTGTTACCATTTAATATGCATCTCTCTTGAATTAGGCATTATCTTAGATTCTTAAACTTAAGTAGGTATAGATGAATACTTCAGGGAATTTAAATGATTTATAATGAGTCTAACTCCCTCAAAGCTTTCCTAGATGGGTTGCTTGTCTTGTGGAACAATAGTAAATATTACAGTTTTAAGTGTGACATACACAAAGCAAAAGGTTTAGGTGCTGACGGTAACTATTAAAGGAACTCCCTTAGCCTATCCTGACAAAGACAGGCTTTGTTGTCTTGGCTGCTCTAATCTGGTGTGCTTGTGAGTCATAAAATCAAGTGATTTAGTACATTTCAGTGGATAACTTTGAGAGAATAAACCTTTCATTCTATCATTTATTAAACTAATTAGTTTCATAAATCAGGGTGGGTTTTTTTTTCCCCCTTTTTCTGATACATGTTTTAGACACTGGAAATATATAACAAAGCTTGATCATGTGTTTTGTGGTGAAAATATAATATTTATTAAGAATAATGTTTTATCTTTTTATTAAAGTAAAACTTTCCATCCTTTTTCTCTCATAGATGTTGCCAGACCTAAAAGCAGACAACCAGAGGCTAAAGGATGAAAATGGGGCCTTGATCAGAGTTATAAGCAAACTTTCCAAATAAAAAATGAAAGCAGCAAGTGATGGAGTTGCACATGATTAGTGACCCAGTGGACCATGATTGGCAGTCACCAGAAGCCTGGGAAGAACCCTTGGAGACTGTCATTTCTGGATATCCTGCCGAATGCCCTCTTATCTAGAATTTTTGTTTAATTTTGTTTAATTTTCTCGTTTTTTTTTTTTTTATCAAGACCATTGTTTCATGTTAATGCAGCTGCTGAGAAGATTTTTTTTTTTTTAATGACTGAGAAAACTTGTTTACAGCTCCAGCATATAAGGAAAGTGTTCAAGGCCAGATATGCCTCAGATATTTAACCAGTAAGCCTTAGTTGTACATAAATACTTTCGTGTCAACAAAAACTTTGAGCTCTCACAGAAGACAGTTATTCAACATTTTCTGATGTGCCACAGTTTCCAATTTTTTGATATTTAATTTTCTTGGCTTTACGTCTAAGTTTGGGTTTGTATTTTTTCCTTCTAACTCTTCATGTGGCAGAGTCTTCTATATTTCCACAGCATTTTCATTTACAGAAAAGAACACTTTCTCTTCTGCCATTACTGTCATGTAGTAGGCTAATGCTGTCCTGTCTCCCACCCTGAACTGAAGTGCTCGGTGGAACATCTGCTTTCACTGTTTGTGCAATATGCATTTATTTCTTATATGAATGCTTTAAAGTCATTTGAGATTAGATCTTTTAAATCCTATTTCCTGCCTTCATTGGTCACTTTTTGTTTTTGTTTTTTACCGTTGTAGTATGAGATATTACAATCTGTAATCTTCACATTCATTTTAGCAGGTACTGAGTGATGCTGTATATACAAATAAGTGTATTGTTTTGATTTTAGACCACCACATGGCATGCTTGACTATTTTCTTACTTCAAATGTCTGTTATTGCAAAGTAGGATACTCCATGATAGTGTTAAAAACAAAATTTGCTAACAATGTGATATAAAGTCTTCACAAGTTACACATTATGTGGAGCCCTATCTTTACAAAAGTTTTCTACTGTAAAGTGCTTTTACTTTTAGTTTCAGTTTTCATTTGATAGTATTCAACCATAAAGTTGCAAAAGATAATTGCTTCACATTTCACATATCTATATTTATCAGAGTGCTGTCTAAAAAACTATTGTGCTAGCCAAAATAATGCTATGAAATCATTTCCAGACTTAACCCGTGAGTTAATGTTAAATGCACTGTTATTGCCATGTGAAGAGGCATTGACTTTGATACCACCATCATGTTCAGACCATTTTATACATTTCAGTGGCCTTTTTTTAAGGGAAAAAAGCAAAAGCAAAACCAAGTACGTAGTAAAGATGGCTTTTATTTGGACAAATAGCTTTTATATTTTCATTAAACCATGCAAAAAATATTACATCTTTGTGGCACATAACTGTCTCCTTAACCACTGAACAGTTCAGCCATTTGAGTAAATTGTACATTGTAAAGCTTATAGTAGCTGATTGTATTATTGATTGTATTGTATATTATATTAAATGTGAATTTGCACCCCTCCATTTTAAAAGGTCATTGTGTTCTACTGCCTATTTTAGATTACCTTGGGGTTGGGGAAGGGTGTTTTGGTAAGCAGGATTTTAAGTCCTCTCTCTCTTAATTGGTTTTATGAAGATATAAGGTTATGCTCTTACTACCAAGCTCAGGATTCTTGATTTTAAAGGTACAAGGATAGTTGTGGGAATTTTATTTTTGGTTATATTTGAGCTGTATGAATGGTGGGTCTGAATATTGAGAATTGCCATGGTCTTATGTGGAGGTAAAATATACGGATAACAGATCAGTTTGAGTGACTGCAACATGTTCTGGTTGCACAGCAGTTAGGCATGCTATGGTTTATATTTGTGAAGTTTGGATGCCTGTGAAGAATGATTAAATACATGTTTCTAATATTTTAGTGTTTTGTATTTAGGTTATTTATTCTTTGTATCTAAAACTGAACAGCTACTGTGCTATATTGATTTTATTGGTAGTATTGAGCAGACCTTGTTTCTGCATGAAACTAGTTGCAAAACCCACTATTTTGGAAATAAAAATGTATTTTGACATATACAAATAAAATGAATAAAACTATTTTAAATGTGTGAACTTTTAATGAAGACATTTTAAATTTTGTTCTGAGATATTTAAATTCTGCATGGGTATTTTTTTTCATTAATTGCTTTTCTTGGATATCAATTTGAATAATTTTTGAAGTTGTAATATTGTGATAATTTGCACAGCATTGTACATGCACATCTGTAAATGTAGTCTTAATTGCCATATTTATGCAATCTGTGTACCAATTTGGACAAATGTTTATATATTTTACATAAAGCTGTCTGTATGCAGAATCTGAGAACTAGTTTTTTTATAAGTGGGTAAAAAATAATAACAGTGACTTTCAAGATAGTTGCTTTGTAGTATAAGATTTTATTTCCATAAACATTTTGTGGATTTTTTTTTTAATTAGACCTGTGTTTTTTCTTAGCTGCAAACATAGGCTCAGTCATACATGGTACATACAAAGATAATATTCTATTGAAATTTAAAATTTACTTTAATATTAAATAATTCTCCCATTTAGATTTGTCCAAGATTCTACCTGCTGACACATTTGTAAGAAACACCTAAATTAATACAATAAGGATTAAGTTCTATTTTTTTATTTACAATACTTCACCTGTATTCATGCTCACAGAATGATATGTCTTATTGTTGTTATTTGTCCTCCGTTTAAAAAGTATTTCATCTGCAAATACTTGAAAGTCAAATGAAATGCAGCTATAGAGCTATCTTACAAAAATAAGTGAAGTAGATATTTTCTGGTTTGTTATACTAAATTTTTTCTTTTCCTTGAAAGTTTATTATTACTTAATCTTTCCTGGCTTATATGAGACTCCTGGTTCTAGCATTCACTGGGAGTGAATCTGTTGCAAGAAGAAAATATCCAGAGGGCCAAAGACTCTCCAAACTGGAACCATGTTTCCTATAGGACATGATAACTTTGTAGACTGACCTTCACTGTGTCATTATAAGCAGAATATAGAGCAAACTCCACTAACATTTACTAACTATCCATTAGCCCTTTCTTGCTAATGAAAACCCTTGGTTGCAAACACAATCTTTTATTTGATGTTTTGTGTTTTACACTGTATGTGTATGGCCTATATGTCTGAGTGTGCACATTCAGCAGAGCTATGGTACATTTGAGAACTACTGTCCCAAAAGTATTGAGTTTAGAATGAAATATTAGCTGTTGGTTGTTTTTTTTTGTTTGTTTGTTTGTTTGTTTTTTATATGTTGCAATAACTAAATCCATTTCTTGGCTTTCATTTGGGAAAAGTTCTCTGGGTTTTTTTTTTTTCAGATATACTTTGTAGTTCTAGAATTTCAGTTTAATTTATTTGTAGTTTCTTTTCTGAGATTCCTCCATCTGTTCATTGACTGTGACTACATTTTGTTTCCTTTATGGCTTTCAACTTTAAAATCCCTGCTAACATGTGAGGCATCTCAGGGTATGCTTCTATAGACTACTTTTTCTCTTGATCTTGAGTCACATTTTCCTATTTCATTACATGTTTAATATTTTTTATACTAGACATTGTGAGTAATGCCTCTGAATAGTGTTGGTTTTCATTCTAGGCAGCTAAGTTACTAGCTGGTGACTTTGAACTTGCATAAGATTAATTTTTATATTTTTAGGATGAATCTATTTCAGTTTCACCCTTCATCTTAGAATAAATCCTTGGTCCTACAAAATAGTCTTTACTCCAAAGGTGTACCTTTTCAAGTTCCTTTTCTAAGCTTGAGATGTTTACCAAGCCTCTTTGACTTCATAGCCTTCTAACTCTGAACTCTTTCTCTCCCATGTGAACAACTGAAATCTTGGTCCAGCATTTTCTAACTGTTTGTTTTCACTAAACTTTAAGATGATTTGTGCAATTCAGAGATCATCCAAGGATGATGATCATCCAAGGATGAAGGCAACTTGGGACTCCCATCTCCATGGCTCTCATTTTCCGAAATTTCTTCCTCAATTTCTAACTATTCTAGCAACCCCAATTTCTGCCCTCAAACACTTCAATCCAGTAAGACTTCAGCTTGAGTTCTAGCTATCCTCAGCTTTGGAAATGCCTTCAAGGATAAATCTATTTAAACATGGTTGTCCCCATATATGGTTTCCTTCCTTCAAAATGTCTTAGTTCATTTTCTGTTGATATAGCAGAATACCAGGGATGGAACAATTTATAATGAAAAGAATTTATTTCGATCATCATCCTGGAAGCTGGAAAGTTCCAGTTTCAGCAGCCATACCTGGCCAGAGTCTCATCTTGTGTTAGAATATGGCAGAAGTCATCACATGGCAAGAGTGTGCTAGCTTGAGTCTTTGCCTTTTCTTACAAAGTCCCACCATGGGATCCCCACCTGGATGACCTTATCTGATTCTAATCTCCCAAATGTCCTGTCTCCAAATACCACCAACACATGAATTAGAGGATTAAATTTCCAGCAATAAAATTGGGGAGGGGGGGCATTTAAACCATAGCACCAGGATTGAGTCCCTTTCAGTTGGTGCCTGCTTTTTGTCACTTTACAGTTACTTCATATTTTTCCCAGAGTCCAGAACTGTCTGTGGGAAACTTGTTCTGCCATCACTGAGAATAAAACATGTATTACTTTTATAATTTAAAAACTAATTTTAAAAAAGAAATACGAAACAAAATATGCTTTAACACATATCAGTGATTAACTTTATAGGTAATATTTTTACTTTATATTGCAAATCTTATGTAATGTGATATTTGTTTTTAAAATAAGTTTTTGATGAATAGAATTTGCATGGAGGGAAAGTGTCCCATATAGTACAAAGTGGGTAAGTTAAAGTAAGAGGTGTGTCTGAAAAACAGGAGTCAGCTTTGTATCAGCTCTTGGGTGAGGGCAGAATGGCATTGCGGGGGTGAAGAAGTGATAGAGAAGTATAAGAAACAAGGAAATGAGATGCCTAAGTCATTAACCTGCTGGATTACCTCCTACCATAGAAAAAACTGCCATAGATAACTTTCACTATTCTATTAAAAAGTTCCAACATACTACATAAAAATGAATGTAGTGTCTACACATATCTGATATGTAATGCATTGGTAAATTCTAAAAAGGATGTAGAAAAAGGAAAATAATTTCTAGAGTGATGAAATTTGGGAATGATTTTTAAGCAGTGGATCTCAGATTTTTTTGTTATCCTAAGACACACATAATGTCTTTCACATTCCCACATTTTCGAAATGGTGGCCTCTGGCATAGATAAGCCATACTGGAAACATGGGACATTTTTTTTCTGTCTGCAGTAAGTTACTAACCGTTTTTTTTCTCTTCTACTCAGTTAGGAAATTATATTAGAATTCAAGTAAATCAGAAAACGCTGATTCTGCTTGAACTTATTAAAATAAATAATAAGAAAACTTTGTTCATGGCCAGGCACAGTGGCTCACACCTGTAATCCTAGCACTGTGGGAGGCCAAGGTGGGAGAATTGCTTGAGGTCTGGAGATTGAGACCAGCCTAAGCAAGAGTGAAGACACCCTCTCTACTAAAGATAGAAAAATTAGCTGGGTGTTATGGTGGCTGCCTGTAGTCCCAGCTGCTTGGGAGGCTGAAGCAGGAGAATCACTTGAGCCCAGAAGTTTGAGGCTGCTGTGTACTAGGCTGACACCACGCACTCTAGTCTATGGCAACAGAGTAAGTTTCTGTCTCAGAAGGTAAGAAAACTTCATTCATTTAATAGCTTACTGAATGTCTATTATGTGCAGCATAGCAGTTTTATTTCAACTATTAACTGCAAATTGTTAATTACATAGTTCTTTACTGCCACCCATGTAAGGTCACAGAGACATGGAGAGCATTCATATTTTAAATAGATTGTTATAAACTTTATTAAACTGTGCAGCACCTGTGGCTCAGTGGGTAAGGCACCACCCTATATGCCAAGGGTGTTGTGTTCGAACCCGGCACTGGCCATACAACAAAAATTAGCTGGGCATTGTGGTAAGCACCTACTCGGAAGGCTGAGGCAAGAGAATCGCCTAAGCCCAGGAGGTTGCTGTGAGCTGTGACACTACGGCACTCTACCGAGGGCAACAAACTAAGACTGTCTCTAAAAAAAAAATTATATATGTATATATATATATATAAAATATTAAATTTTGTAATAACCTTGAAAAATATCAGGCTTCAGTCAATTCTCAGTCCCTTAAAAGTCTTACCCTGAGTCTAATTTCTCAGTAGTGAAGATAAAGATTAGAAGATAGGAAAGTAGAGCAGCACCTGTGGCTCAACGGAGTAGGACGCCAGCCCCATATACCGCAGGTGGCAGGTTCAAACCTGGCCCCAGCCAAAAACTGCAAAAAAAAAAAAAAAAAAGGAAAGTAAAGCACAGATCCACAGCTTGTCTTGCCTTTATTCATCATATTCATTCATTGCACACATCCTTTTTTGCTACTTTCAAGATGTATTTCATGTGCAGCCCTGCCTTTTAGAGAGTGCTGATCTTCCTGCCCAGTTCACTCTGCGCATCTATCCTCTGCTGGGCTTTCTCCTGTAACAGCGTCCACCAGTGCCAGGGGCTTTGTTTTATTCCCTGCTGAATCAGTACATGGTAGTAACAGATACTCACTAAATATCTGCTATGGAGCCAGTTACTGTCTGACATTTATTTTGACTTTTCTCCCGGACATCCTCAAGATGAAGTCCTAATTCTTCAGGCTTGTTTTCAAGGGTTTCCTTTTGTAAAGTCACTACCAATCCTTATTACTCATTCCACTCCTGTGTTAACACTCCAGGCAGTCCTGTCACCCTCCTTGTCCCCAAAAGACCAATTTTCTTCATTAGAAGGCTTCCTTTTTTGCCTACCTTGCCACAGTTTAACCACCTTTCTCCATGTTCTGCTTGCATCCCATCAGCTTCTTGAGGACTTGCAGGCACCTTCAGCCCACCCTTTTCCTCTCTATAGGATTCATAATCTGTTTCACTCAGTACTATATCCCCTGCTTTTTCCTATAGGTACTTAACATTCTTAGTTGTGTCCAATATCCATCTCCCAAACTGGACTGTAAGCACCTGGAAGGCTAAAAACTCAAGGTTACAGCCATATACAACTCCCCTGATCTCTTCACACTTCCTTCCGCCCATTCTGTTTCCTTGTTCTGAGATACTCATTTTTTCCTCTTAACTTGGCTAAATCACATCTCACATTAGCTTAAATATTTCTTCCTCTAAGTTTTCATGTACTAGACAAGAGTACCTACTCTTCTCCCTTAGAAAATGTCCTTATCATGCTTCCCTGCAACACTCCCTACTTGACTATATGCTCTATGAAAGTGCATCTGTTTCATTCATTATATTCCCAGCACATAGACCAGCACCTGGGTAAGTACCCAGCAAAGACTTGTTGACCTACGGAATATCTGCTGGTTTCTTTTGTTTCTGCCCCATACATAATAATATATCTTATACATACTAAGTATTTTATATATTCCTATATAATGAAAGAAAAAAATGATAATTTTATGAGATGTCTTTTTTTTTTTTTTTTTTTTTTTTTTTGGAGACAGGGTCTCAGTCTGTTGCGCTATGGTGTCATCATAGCCCACAGCAACCTCACACTCTTGGGCTAAATTGATCCTCTTGCCTAAGTTTTGCTACTTTTTTTTTTTTATTAAGTCATATACACATAGATCATGAATACATTTATGCATATGTGGGGTACAATGTGTTGATTTTTTTATGCAATCTGACATGCTTACATCAAACTAATTAATATAGCTTTTGCCTCATTTACTTCGTTAAGACATTTATGTTCTACACATGGATAGATTTGACTTGTACCCTTGCAATATGCTCCATAGGTGTGGTACCGCTATTTACCCTCCATCAAACCTCCTCCTTTCCTTCCCTTCCTACTCCATTTCTCTCCTTCATCCTGGGCTATAGTTGTATTCTACCTTTCATAAGAAAGTGTGAGTAAATATAAGTTGGTTTCATAGAAGTACTGAGTACATTGGATACTTTTTCCTCCATTCTTGAGATAACTTTACTCAGGAGAACATGTTCCAGGTCCCTCCATGTAAACATAAAAGAGGTAAAGTCTCCATTTTATTTGAAGGCTGCATAGTACTCCATGGCATACATATACCACAATCTAAAAAATACGGACCGCTTCACAAATGTGTGTGTCATCCTTGTGCAGGGGCCATGCTAATCTTCTCTGTGTTGTTCCAGTTTTAGTATATGTGCTGCCAAAGCACAGTCTTTCTATTTTTAGTAGAGACAGCGTCTTGCTCTTGCTCAGGCTGGTTTGGAACTCCTGAGCTCAGGTGATTTCTTGGTCTCCCAAAGTGCTAGGATTATAAGCATGAGCCACTCACTGCACCTGGCTGAAGTGTCCATTTTTAAGCTCAGAGATGAGTAAACAAGTATGACTGGTGAGACAGTGTCCTGCAGAATAAATGGACCTCATATTCAAAGCTCCACCACCTGGCCCCTTGCTCTCTCCTTTTCCTTCTCCAACTAATTTATTGAGATCTACTCTGTAAGAAGCTAGAAATAACAGTGGTAAGCAAAATGAAGTACCCCTCCTTGGTGACTTAACATACAGTCTATGTTAAGTGGAAGTGATAGAATATTAATGGATTGTGGAAGTGATAGAATATTAATGGATTGATGAAGAATTGAATATTAGACTATAAAAATCAGAGTAGAGGCTCAGCACCTGTAGCTCAGCGGCTAGGGCACCGGCCACAAACACTGGGGCCACAAGTTTGAACTCCGCCCGGCCTGCTAAACAGCAATGACAAAATATAGCCATGTGTTGTGATGGGTACCTGTAATCCCAGCTACTTGGGAGGCTGAGGCAAGAGAATTGCTGAAGCCCGAGAGTTTGAGGTTGCTGTGAGCTGTGACGCCACAGCGTCTCAAAAAAAAAAGAAAGTCAAAGTAGAGGAAGTGGATAGTAACTGGGTAAGGGGAGGTGGCTAATAAACAAAGGAAATTTATTTCTCACAGTTCTGGGCTCCGGAAGGTCCAGAAATCAGGCCACTGGTAGATTCAGTGTCTGGTGAGAGCCCACTTCCTGCTTCCTGGACGACATAGCCAAGAGAGCGCTCCTACTTCTCTTGTGTGCGGACACTAATCCCACTTCGGAGCCTCTCCCCCTCATGACCCACGAAGGCACCACCTCCTGACCCCATCCCCGCGCAGGTTAGGATTTCACTCAAAATTGGAGGAGGGACGTGAACATTCGGCCTATAGCAGAAGGCAGCTATTCCGGACAGATGGGCATCTCTGAGGAAGACGTGTTTGACCAGACACCTGAGGGAAGCGAGAGGCACAGCTGTCAGATTCGCGTCTGGGACTAGCTGAGGGAACAGAAAACGCAAACTCTGAGGCAGAAACTGGAGGCAGCATGACTGAGGAAGCGGAAAGAGACAGCGGCTGGAGCACAACTAGCCGGGGTGAGGAGCAGTGGCACACAGTGTGAGGAGCGGTGGTGCACAGTGTGAGGAGCGGTGACGCAGGGTGAGGAGCGGTGACGCAGGGTGAGGAGTGGCAGGGTGAGGAGCGGTGACACAGGGTGAGGAGCGGTGACGCAGGGTGAGGAGCGGTGACGCAGGGTGAGGAGTGGCAGGGTGAGGAGCGGTGACGCAGGGTGAGGAGTGGCAGGGTGAGGAGCGGTGACGCAGGGTGCAGAGCGGTGACGCAGGGTGAGGAGTGGCAGGGTGAGGAGCGGTGACGCAGGGTGAGGAGCGGTGACGCAGGGTGAGGAGTGGCAGGGTGAGGAGCGGTGACGCAGGGTGAGGAGCGGTGACGCAGGGTGAGGA
>CAUYPK010108005.1:0-41295 GCA_963574355.1 Loris lydekkerianus | reverse complement strand
TATTTATTTATTTTTTTGAGACAAAGTCTTACTCTGGCTCAGGCTGGTCTCAAACCCTTGAGCTCAAGCAGTCCACCCTTCTCAGTCTCCCAGAGTGCTAGGATTGCAGGTGTGAGCCACCATGCCTGGCTTCGTTTATATGTATGTATGTATATGTGTGTATGTGTGTGTGTGTGTGTATATATATATATATTTTTTTTTTTTTTTTTTTTTTTTTTTTTTTGGATAGAGACAGTATCACTTTATCGCCCTTGGTAGAGTGCTGTGTTGTCACACAGCTCCCACCAACCTCCAACTCCTGGGCTTAGGTGATTCTCTTGCCACAGCCTCCCAAGTAGCTGGGACTACAGGCGACTGTCACAAGGCCTGGCTATTTTTTTGTTGCAGTTTGACTGGAGCCAGGTTTGAGCCCGCCACCCTTGGTATATAGGGCCAGAGCCCTACCCACTGAGCCACAGGCGCTACCCGGTCTTATTTATATTTTTTGACACAGAGTCTTACCTGTCACCCTGAGTAGAGTACTGTGGTGTCACAGCTCACAGCAACCTCAAACTCTTGGGTTAAGTGATTCTCTTACCTCAGTCTCCCCAGTAGCTGGGACTCCAGGCACTGACCACAACACCTATCTATTTTTAGAGATAGCGTCTCCCTCTTGGCTCAGGCTGATCTTTAACACCTGAGGTGAAGCAATCTACCTTCATTGGCCTCCCAGAGTGCTAGAATTATAGTTGTGGGCACCCAGCATTTTTTCTATTTTTAGTAGAAGTGAGGTCTTGCTCTTTCTCAGGCTGGTCTCAAACCCCTGAGCTCAAGCTATCCTCCTGCCTCAGCCTCCCAGAATGCTAGGATTACAGGTAGGAGCCACTGTGCCCGGCCCTTAGAATGTCTCATCTTAATAAGCCTGTTTACTCTTCAGATTTAGTCTCCTGTAGGAAGCTGCCTTGTGTTATATAATTTCCTCAAGGTCATTTCTGGTCATCAGAGAAAACTTTTTGACAATACTGTGCTTGCAATCAGATGTGGTTGGCCCTTCCCCTGGAAGAGATTTGGAATGCTGACTCACCAGAGGTTAGGTTTGCTGAATAAGTACATCGTCTAGATCTAATTGAAGTTCTGTGCTGTTTTAAGTAGTATAAATGAGCTAGACAAAGTGCTGTCTACAGGAAACCTGTTTGCCTCTGACTTCAGGTTTGCTTGGCACCTGGAATAGAATGCCCCAGTAGATCCTAGTGTCTGTGGATCTGAAATAGGTACTCAGGTTCTCTATCAATCACAAATTCATAGTAAGTGAGTGACATACTAGTTTGGCCTTCATTTTACTTTATGAGTGGAACATGTTAAATGGGCCACTTTGATCTTCTTTAGAGTTTCCTGACTGTATGATGTGGATGGGCTATAGGTGTGCCAAAGTACCCTTAAGCTTCAAGATAGATGAAAACAGTTATCTCCATTGTTCTCGGGGTATTATTTGATAGTATCAATCTCTGTGTATTTTGGTACAAGGAGAAAAATTTAAGAAGTACAGCCCTGGAAGAAGGGAAGCAGTTCTGCTTGTTGAGAGCTGGAGAGGGACTTAATTTATTCAAACTCCCTTTTCTTCCAGGAATTTTACTCAGTGAGTGTTAAGCTGGTTTGTCTTGGCTAGGTCATCACTGAGCTAATTCTTGGTGTAATCCTCTATTGCCATGGTTGTGTGATGTAATGCTAAGGTAGAAAAATGTGATGTTTTTATTTGCTGGGAGAAAATGATTTCAGATGGACCCTTTCTAAGCTGCCAAGCTTGAAGTACCTTTCAGGGTATACTGAAAGTAATGAATCAGGAGATTCTTGGTGTAGAACCATTTGGACTGTAACTAAGATCCTTGGGAGCAAAGACTATGGCTATTTCCTTTTTATAATTCCTGGCAGTCCTTGGCCACAGAAGGAGCTCAGCAAATATTTGTAGATTGAACGTTTAAAGGAGAACTCCAGGTACGTTGCCAGGGTCTCTATTTCTGAGGATGGTATGCGTAGTGGGTAGGATATCTTAGATCAGTGGTTCTCAACCTTCCTAATGCCATGACCCTTTAATGCAGTTCCTCATGTTGTGGTGACCCACAACCATAAAATGATTTTCATTGCTACTTCATAACTATAATTTTGGGGCAGCGCCTGTAGCTCAGTGAGTAGGGCGCTGGCCCCATATACTGAGGGTGGTGGGTTTGAACCCAGCCCCAGCCAAACTGCAACAAAAAATAGCTGGGCACTGTGGTATGCCTCTGTAGTCCCAACTACTCAGGAGACTAAGGCAAGAGAATCACCTAAGCCCAAGAGCTGGAGTTTGCTGTGAGCTGCGATTTCATAGCACTCTACTACTGCGGGCGACAGAATGTCTCTAAAAAAAAAAAAAAAACCCAAAAAACTGTAATTTTGCTTTTGTTATGAATCATAATGTAAGTATCTGATATGCAGGAGACCTCCAAAGGGGTTACATCCCACAGGTTGAGAACCACTGTTTTGGATGGAGTTGGGAGTCATGATAAAATGAAAAGGACACAACAAACTTTTGAGTTTCTTTACCTCACCCTTAAGGCAGTGATCTCTGTCTACCAACTCTACCGTGTAATCAATGCTTGTCAGCTGGAGTCTTTGAGAATTGGGGTTCCTAGTTACTATTTTCTTTCTTTCTTTTTTTTTTTTTTTTTTTTTAAGACAGAGCCTCAAGCTGTTGCCCTGGGTAGAGTGTCGTGGCATCATAGCCCACAGCAACCTCCAACTCCTGGGCTTAAGCAATTCTCTTGCCTCTGCCTCCCAAGTAGCTGGGACTAGAGGCGTCTGCCACAATGCCTGGCTAATTATTGGTTGCAGTTGTCATTGTTGTTTGACAGGCCCCAGCTGGATTCGAACCCGCCAGCTCTGCTGTATGTGGCTGGCGCCTTAGCCGCTTGAGCTACAGGGGCCAAGTCACTAGTTACTATTTTCTAAAATAAGTCATAGCAATAGTTATTATGAAATAACATTATTAACAGTTAAAACATTACAAGAGTGAATAACACAGATGTCTTTAAACAGAAGCACTGTAATAATTTGGTGTATATTCCTCAACTTTTTTTTCATATATATATATATATATACACACACACACACACACACAGAGTATCCCAAAGGTTGCCCCTAAAGTCACCATGCATAGGAGAAATAGGAAATTGTGGCTAAATATACCTTTATTTACAAAATATTCACTACAGGGTGGGCATAGTGGCTGACATCTGTAATCCTAGCACTCTGGGAGGCTGTAGCAAGAGGATCACTTGAGCCCAGGAGTTTGAGGTTGCTGTAAGCTATGATGCCCTGGCACTCTACACAGGGTGAGAGAGAGAGAGTCTCAAAAAAAAAAAATTCTCTACATGTTGGGCACCTCTTTGTAAAATTTTGCTATGAATATTTTGTAAATAAAGGTATGTTTTACTACATTTTCTCATTTGTGACTTTAGGGGCTACCTTTGGGACATTTTGTGACTTTAGGAGCTACCTTTGGGACAACCTGTATTAATATATACATTTCTTTTTTCTTTTTTTTTTTTTTTCTTTTTGAGACAGAGTCTCACTTTGTCACCCTCAATAGAGTGCTGTGGCGTCTTAGCTTACAGCAGCCTTGAACTCTTGGGCTTAAGCGATTCTCTTTCCTCAGCCTCCTAAGTAGCTGGGACTACAGGCTCCTGCCACAAAGCCTGGCTATTTTCTTGTTGCAGTTGTCCTTGTTGTTTAGCAGGCCTGGGCTGGGCTTGAACCCGCCAGCCTCGGTGTATGTGGCTGGTGCCATAACCACTGTGCTACAGGAGCCGAGCCAATATATACATTTCTATAATATATGTTTTTATAACTTTCAAAATGTAATATGTGAAGATGGTTTTAAAATATAGTAATAGCGGCTTGGCACTTATAGCTCAAGTGGCTAAGGTGCTAGCCACGTACACCAGAGCTGGTGGGTTCGAATCCAGCCCTGGCCTGCCAAACCACGACAGCTACAAACAAAAAACAGCTGGGCGTTGTGGCGGGCGCCTGTAGTCCCAGCTACTTGGGAGGCTGAGGCATGAGAATCATTTGAGCCCAAGAGTTTGAGGTTGCTGTGAGCTGTGATGTTACAGTACTCTACTGAGGGTAACAAAGTGAAACTCTGTCTCAAAAAAAAAAAAAAAGTGAGAAGATTCCCCTTTCTTCTACCCATCTCCCTCACTTTCCCACACCCCACACCCCCAGCAATCATCTTTCTCTTCTGCCAGGTTTCTCTTCTACCTTTCCAGGATATATATATATTTTCATATATATGTCTTAAACTTTATTTTATTATTATTATTATTGTTGTTGTTGTTTTTAGAGACAGAGTCTTTGTTGTCCTCGGTAGAGTGCCATGGCGTCACACAGCTCACAGCAACCTCTAGCTCTTGGGCTTAGGCGATTCTCTTGCCTCCGCTTCCCGAGTAGCTGGGAGCCTGCCACAACGCCCAGCTATTTTTTTGTTGCAGTTTGGCCGGGGCCGGGTTTGAACCCACCACCCTGGCTATCTGGGCCTGGCGCCCTACCCACTGAGCAACAGGCACTGCCCTGTTTGTTATTTTTTGAGGCAGGGTTCTTTGCTCTGTCACCCAGACTAGAGTGCAGTGGCATTATCATAACTCAGTACTCACTATACTCTCAAACTCCTGGGCCCAAGTGATCCTCCTGGCTTAGGCTTCTGAGTAGTTGAGACTATAGGTGTTTGCCACCATGTTTGGCTAAAATTGTTTTGTCCAGACAGGGTCTTACTATTTTGCTCAGGCTGATTTCAAATTCCTTGCCTCAAGTAGTGCTCCCACTTTGGCCTCCCAAAGTGCTAGGATTACAATTGTGAGCCATACCACACCTAGTCTCTCTTAAACGTGTTTTTTTTTTTTCTTTTCTTTTCTTTTTTTTGAGGCAGAGTCTCAAGCTGTCACCTGGGTAAAGTGCTGTGGCATCATAGCTCACAGGAACCTCAAATTCTTGGGCTTAAGCAATTCTCTTGCCTCGGTCTCCCAAGTAGCTGGGACTACAGGCAACCCCTATAACGCCCTGGCTATTTTTTGGTTGCAGTCATTATTGTTTGGCAGGCTCAGGCTGGACTCTGAACCCGCCAGCTCCGGTGTATGTGGCTGTTGCCCTAGCTGCTGAGCTATAGGTGCTGAGCCTCTCTTAATTGTTTTTTATCCATCATTGGATGTATGCTTTTTTCCCCCCTATATCACATGGGTAATATGCCAACATTATAATAAGGTTTGAGGGAGGCACATCTAATACTGTAGCATGAAAGCCCAATTGTTGTTATTGTGAACTAGAAAAGGATTTGGATATATGCTTTACATACTCTTTTTAAACTACTTAACATTACATTCTGGACATGGATCCTGGCACTTACCCACTTAATAAAATTGTTCATTGACTGATATCTTTCTTTCTTGTCCATATATGTGGATTTACCTCATGCTTTTCAACAGCTGCAGAATATTCCATTATATGAATAGATCTTAATTTGTTTAATTCTCTCATTGATGGATGTTTGAGTTATTTCCAATACTTCATTATTATAAAGAATGCTGCTGTGACCGTTCTTCTGCACAGTCATGGAAGTATAGTATTACTTTTGGAATGGAATTGGTAGGTCATTTTCCCTGTTTTTAGAGATTAGAATCATACAGTTTCCTCTAAGGCTAGAGAGGTCCTTATTAAGTGATGGGATTTTTTGCCTCGTGTCTCTGCTTGCCTCCTGATGGTTAAATGTGTTGGTTAGCAGTTGCCTATTTCTGGGATTACTGAGAGATTGCTACCTACTTGATGTTGGTCAATGCTCTTTCTAATCATGGGAGCAGAATAGAGATCTGTGCAGCTGAAAATTGTAAAGCTTTGCTGAGGAGAAAAAATCTAGGGGGCTGGTATTGGAGAAGACCAGGCACCCATGGACCCCTGCCTGGGAGACATTCACAAACCCTGTTTCTATGGCCAGGAAATTATTTCAGTATTCATCCTTGTTCCTGCCCTTAGGCCCCCCACCTCCACCCCCCCAGCCTTTCCCACAAATGGGGCTAGATCTAATCTAGTAGCTTGTGGCTAAACTGGCTTTGGCAGTTAGGTAACAATCTGTAAAATCCAAACAGGCTTTATGCATTGTTGAGGACATTTACACAGGTGTCCAAAGCAAATGGATCTGGTTTATCCATCTGGCCTCTTCTTGCCACTTGAAAATTTCCAAGGTTCTGAAATTGTTGCCTTGGTGCAAATAGAAATCTAAGAGCCAGGCCATGTTTCATTCATTGTTAACAAATACTGAATGTCTGCTCTGAGCTCAGCACTTTGGTAGCAAGGCATTCTGGATACCTGAGAAGTGGCTGGTTCCCTCTAGGAGCTGACAACTATAGTGATCAAAGGCAATCTAGAGTAGAGCAGTGAGCAGTGTGACTCATGTAGTTGGAATGGAAGTTTCTGAAGATGGGCCTTTCAGAAAAGATCCTCAGTAAAGGTTTGTTGATTTGCCAGCTCAGTGATATGGGGATGGATTAATACCTTGACTGGGTGAGGCTGAGCTCTGATGAGTCCCAGGCACTTCTGAAGTCTTTCTTGTGTGGTGGAAGTTGCCCCAGAGAGGGAACTAAATTTGGGTCCATATTTAGCTACCACTGTCTGATTGGTTTTGGATGAGTCTGTGCCTCTCCTGGTGGTCATTTCTGTGGAGTGTCAGTGAGGACAGTAGAATTCCCACATTCGCTGCCATATTCCGTCCAACACGCTTAACCTCCTTGAGTGCTTTGGATCAGGCTGAGAGTTGAAGGTGTGGAGGCAAATTCTAGAGAGTTGGGTACTTTTGCAGATGTGTTAGGGTTGGTGATGTGTTACAACTTATGAAGTGTGAGCCTCCTGGGAGGTCTCTTCCTGAGGCTTCCTCACTCATCCTTGCCAGCCCCTACACCCACTCTGGACACTGTGCTGGTGGCATACACAAGAGAACTGGAAGCTGAAAAAGGCTCTGCCCTCCTTCTTGGGAGTTTTACAACCACCTCTCTTGTCCCTATGTCTGTGTTTTCACCTAACCAATGTAGAAAGAGAATTCAATAGATGTGATAGGAGTGTGGAACAGCTGTGATCACCTGGAAGCTGTTGTTTATGTCCCCCACTCAGCTAGCACCCTGTCTCTTCCACTTTTCTTTTCTTTTTTTTTTGAGACAGAGTCTCAAACTGTCACCCTGGGTAGAGTGCCATGGCATCATAGCTCACAGCAACCTGAAACTCCTAGGCTCAAGTGATTCTCTTGCATTAGCCTTCGAGTAGCTGGGATTACAGGCACCCGCTATACCGCCTGGGAATTTTTTTTTTAGTAGTGGGATCTTGCTCAGGCTGGTCTCCACTCATGAGCTCAGGCCATCAGCTCGCCTCGGCCTCTGAGGAGTGCTGGGATTACAAGCATGAGCCACACCGCCAGGCTCTTCCACTTTCAATTTATAGTTGGGATGGTGAAGTGCCAGCATCAGCCCATCTTTCAAGAGTTTCTAATTGGAGGCTGGGTGTGGTGGCTCACACCTATAATCCTAGCACTCTGGGTGGCTAAGGTGGGTGGATTGCTTGTGCTCAGGAGTTTGAAACCAGCTGCAGCAAGAGTGAGACCCTGTCCTTCTAAAAATAGAAAAACTCAGCTCAGCACCCATAGCTCAGTGGTTAGGGCACGGGCCACGTACACAGGGGCTGGTGGGTTTGAACCTGGCCTGGGCCTGCTAAACAACAATGACAACTACAACAAAAAAATAGCGGGGTGTTGTGGCGGCCACCTGTAGTCCCAGCTACTCAGGAGGCTGAGGCAAGAGAATCACTTAAGCCCAAGAGTTTGAAGTTGCTGTGAGCTATGACGTCATGGCACTCTACTGAGGGTGACATAGTGAGACTGTCTCAAAAACATAATAATAATAATAATAATCATAATAGAAAAACTAGCCAAGCCTCGTAGTGGGCACTTGCAGTCCAGCTACTTAGGAGGCTGAGACAAGAGGATTGGGTGAGCCCAAGAGTTTGAGGTTGCTGTGAGCTGTGATGACACCACTGCACTCTACCTAGGGTGACAGAGTAAGACTCTGTCTCAAATTAAAAAAATTATATATATAGACAGACAGAGTCTCTAATTGAGATGAGTGTGAAAGAAACTATGTCCCAGGAAGAGAGAAGGAATGTCAGGGAAAATTCTTGGCTCTCTTACTGCTGACTTACTTCAGATCCTTGTGCAGGCTTTGTTTAAAGTGAAAAGCCAGGCCTTTTCTTTTCTAAGCATTAGTTTTTCTTATCAGGACAGTGACGAGGTATGCACATTTAAACAAAAAGAGCCAGTGCATACTCCTGAAAATAGTTGTTTATTTTGTGAATCTAGGATTCTGCCTCTTCACCAGAAAGAAGAGACATTTGAGTATCTGTGCTTGTCGCCCGGGCATAGTTTGTCTTGCCTTTGAATGGTGGTAACTGTTGCTTACCAGGTGGTCTTGGGGATCTGGAGTCAGAAGTCTATGTTCTGCCTCAGGAAGGATCCTGGCCCAAGAGCTGTTCCTTTCCTGAGCTTCAGTCCTTTACTGCATTGAGGTTTTGTATTTTCCCTGAAAGCAGAGATGAATCTGCAAAATTCCAGAGTCCATAGTTCAAATCTGTGGCTTTTGTGAAAAGGAATCTTGCTACTTGGATGCCTTTTTGTTTAAACATTATTTCCTAAGTTGCCAGGTAGGGCCATGTGGGACCGCCTGGGAGTCTGGGTGAGAACAGTAACAAATCCTGAAGAGATTGTGTTGGTGGAGGAATCTTCTTGTGTGAAGAAAGATAAACCTCATCTAAAAACAAAACCCCTCATTCTGCTGAGAATTATTATATACTGATTAAAACCTGAACCCTTAATCTGTGCTTTCCACATTCCTCCTTTGTATTTTTTTTTTTTTTTTTTTTTTTTGCAGTGTTTTTTGGCTGGGGCTGGGTTCGAACCCTTCTGGAGTCCAACCTTATCCTTTTTTTGTTGTTGTTGCCCCCTGGTAGAGTGCTGTGGTATCACTTACAGCAACCTCAGACTCTTGGTCTCAAGCAATTCTTGTGCCTCAGTCTCCCAAGTAGCTGGGACTATAGGCGCCGTGCCACAACGCCCGGCTATTTTCAGAGATGGGGTCTTGCTCTTGCTCAGGCTGGTCTTGAACTCGTGAGCTTAGGCAATCCACCTGCCTCGGCCTCCCAGAGTGCTGGGATTACAGGCATGAGCCACCATGCCTGGCCTCTAATCCTTCTTTCTAAACACAGAACTAATTACTTCTTTCTCTCTTTCATAGCTGTTCTTCACTAAGAAGGTCCTGGTCCTCACCATAGCTTGTGCTGCTCCCCAGAACCTGACTCACACTGACCTTTCAAAACTTCAGCTCTCCAGCCCTCGTTTTATATTACCAAACTGCACATTTCCAGGCACAGAGTGCTACACTGGGCTTCTGGGCCTTGGAGTGTGTTATTTTCCTTTCCTGAACCACCAGTTCTACTTTTCCACATCTGACTCATTCTTGCTTCAAGATTCAGTGTGGGGGTCACCTCATTCACAAAGCTTTCCCCAACCCCTGCCTCATTCTACATGTATCTTCTGTTGTTTCTCAAGCTTAACACCATCCTATATTGAAATTATATTATTATGAATTAATATCCCTTTTATTATTAACATTATATAATGTTATGTTTTTATGATTTTCTCTTCATTTAGACTGTGAGCTTAGTGACATTTTTATTTTTTGTGTGTGTTAAGATATAACCTACATTTGACCATGTCTTATTCATTCCTGGTACCTAGTAGATATGTAATAAATGACCTAAAGTGATAATTTCACTCCCAATTGTAAGTGTCATAATAAATAGGAAATTTTCAGTAATTTTCTTCAGGTAGACTGAGAGAAAGGTAGTTTTGGTGATCTCTGGAAAGCTGTAACTTCAACACTTCACCTTGTCCAGGGACCCACCATCCCCAGGGTAATAATGGTGGTCCATATTTGGGAAGCAAGTGGGCAGGGCTCCTGGATCCTCATCCTCAGGAATCAGGGTGCCCTGATCTACATTTAGATGGAATTGCCAGTGTCCTCTCTGAGATCAAAGACCCTTTTGACTCTTGAATGATGACTAGGCTAGTTTTGCAGTCACCTGGTTAGCAGTATGCTGAAGCTTGTGGTCCCAAGTTCACTGAGATTGATTCCAACTAGCTCTGGACCTTGTCTGGGATTTTAGATATCCATGCAAGAGAACTGGGGAAGTGAGAGGCCCTGGACAGCATATTAAACTGCCAGGGTGGGAATGGTGCATTGGTGAAGCAGAGGAAACCATCCAGGAGAGTGAGGTTAGACAAGTGGTTTGTTGTTGTTTGTTAAAGGCAGGGGGTCCAACCCCTGTAAGAGGCCTAATAGGCCAGGAAAAATCCATGAGGGAGGCCTTGGAGAAGCAGCTGCTGAGCCCTGGTGGATGATGGTGTTGGAGAGCAGGCCTCCAACACTTCACACCCCCGTTTCAGAAAAGATGAGTCAGAGGAACAAGAGGAATGATTTTAATATTTTAAAAACATGGGACTTCAACTATGTTAAGGGATACAGGCAGAATAGAGAGGAGGGTGACATTTGAGCCTGGTGTATGTTCCTGCTCTCTCTCAGGGTCTTCAAGCAGCATGAGACTGAGACCTAGGGAGATGTGGAGCTCAGACCCAGTCTCTCAACTAGACACTCCAATGAGCATGAGCTGAGTACCAAAGCCCTCCTCCCATTCAGGGACATGAGTCTTAATCAGACTAGGTTTATTGAGGAAGAGGGGCTGCTAAGGATGATGGCTTGTTTCCCTTCCGAGGTGTCCCAGCCATGCTGACTTACCCTCTCTTCTATTTGCATAGGTGTAGACGGGGCACTGCCTGCAGAGCAGGTCCTGCCAGCCTCGCTGGAGAGGATGACCTCATGTCCGTGATGGGCTGTGGGACAAGCAAGGTCCTTCCTGAGCCACCCAAGGATGTCCAGCTGGATCTGGTTAAGAAGGTGGAGCCCCTTAGTGGCATTAAGAGTGATGTGTACAAGCACTTCATCACGGAGGTGGACAGTGTTGGCCCTCTCAAAACTGGGTTTCCAGCAGCCAGTCAATATGCATACCCCTGCCCCACTGCCCCTACTACTGGCCACACACAGCCTCCCTCAGAACCACCACGCAGACCCAGGGTGGCTAAGTACAGGGCCAAGTTTGACCCACGTGTGACAGCTAAGTATGACATTAAGGCCCTGATTGGCCGAGGCAGCTTCAGCCGAGTGGTACGTGTGGAACACCGAGCTACCCGGCAGCCATATGCCATCAAGATGATCGAGACCAAGTACCGGGAGGGGCGGGAGGTGTGTGAGTCTGAGTTGCGCGTGTTGCGCCGAGTACGTCATGCCAACATCATCCAGTTGGTGGAGGTGTTTGAGACACAGGAACGTGTGTACATGGTGATGGAACTGGCCACAGGCGGAGAGCTCTTTGACCGTATCATTGCCAAGGGTTCCTTCACTGAGCGTGATGCCACACGGGTGCTGCAGATGGTGCTGGATGGTGTCCGGTATCTGCATGCACTGGGCATCACACACCGAGACCTCAAGCCTGAGAATCTGCTCTACTACCACCCAGGCACCGACTCTAAGATCATCATTACCGACTTTGGCCTGGCCAGTGCTCGCAAGAAGGGTGATGATTGCCTGATGAAGACCACTTGTGGCACTCCGGAGTACATTGCCCCCGAGGTCCTGGTCCGCAAGCCCTACACCAACTCAGTGGACATGTGGGCACTGGGAGTCATTGCCTATATCCTGCTCAGTGGCACCATGCCCTTTGAGGATGACAATCGTACCCGGCTGTACCGGCAGATTCTCAGGGGCAAGTACAGTTACTCGGGGGAGGTGAGTGTGTCCTGCCCCTATTCAGGTGGGGGGTATGTCCTCTAGCTCTCAGAGGGACATGCTGTGAGGGCCAGGCAGGTGATATAAAAATGACAAAGTGAGACTAGCAGAATGTTTGAGTTTCCCTAAAAGTGAGCCCTGAGATCAGGACGTGGGAGCAGATAGTTTATTTGGATGTGATTCTTGTGACCACAAGTGAAGGAATAGGAAAGGGAGACCACCAATAAAGAGTACATTAACAAGTTCCCTGTCATGATCAGGTGCAGTGGTGGCTCACTAGCACTTTGGGAGGTTAGGAGTTCAAGACCAGCCAAAGCAAGAATGAGACCCTATCTCTAAAGATAGCTGGGTGTTGTGGCAGACTTTTGTAGTCCCAGTTGCTTGGGAGGCTAAGGCAGGACCATCAGTAGGACCTAGGCATTTGAGGTTGCTGTGAGCTATGATGATGCCACAGCTCTCTACCCGGGGCAATAGAGTGAGACTCTGTCTCAAAAAAAAAAAAAAAAAAAAAAAATTTAAGGGCAGTGCCTGTGGCTCAAAGGAATAGGGCACTGGCCCCACATACTGGAGGTGGTGGGTTCAAACCCAGCCCTGGCCAAGAAAAAAAAAATTAAAAATATGTGGGTGGCTCGGCGCTCATAGCACAGTGGTTGTGGTGCCAGCCACATACATCGAGGGTGGTGAGTTCAAACCAAGCCTGGGCCAGCTAAACATCTGCAACCAAAAAATAGCCGAGCATTGTGGCGGTCGCCTGTAGTCCCAGCTACTTGGGAGGCTGAGGCATGAGAATCACTTGAGCCCAAGAGTTTGAGGTTGCTGTGAGCTGTGACGCCATGGCACTCTACCAACGGTGACAAAGTGCAAAAAATAAAATAAAATAAAATTAGAAAAACTGAGGCAGGAGGATCGTTTGAGCCCAAGAGTTGGAGGTTGACGCCATGGCACTCTACCGAGGATGATAGCTTGAGACTCTGTCTCGAAAAAACAAAACAAAAAAATGGGGGCCAGGTGCCATGGCTTATACCTATAATCCTAGCACTCTGGGAGGCTGAGGCAGGTGTATTGCCTGAGCTCACAGATTCAAGACCAGCCTGAGCCAGAGTCAGACCTCATCTCTAAAGATAGCTGGGTGTTGTGTCAAGCACCTGTAGTCCCACCTACTTGGAGGCTGAGGCAAAGAGAATCGCTTGAACCCAAGAGTTTGAGGTTGCTGTGAGACTATAATGCCACAGCATTCTACTGAGGGTGACAAAATAAGACTCTGTCTCAAAAAAAAAAAAAAAAAAAATCATGTGGACTATCCCTCAATTATACCACTGCCATGGGGTTTTTTTTTGTTTTTTTTTAATCCTCTGATTCCTGTACCTCATGAGTTGAGAATTTCTTTCGGAGTGTTAAATTCCTGGAGCTTCTGGGCTGTCCTGAATGCCAACTAATTCTGTCCTCCAGCAAAGAAGCAGAGAGATGCAGACACTGGCAGTGGGAAGCTGTCACAGAGGCAGGTGGGCTGAGTGGACGTGGGACAGGGCCTCCCAGCATCTGCTCCCAGCATCTGCCTTAGGCCTCAGGCAAGCTAGAGTGAACATGCTCAGTCTCAAGGAGCAGTTTGCTTCTCATCTCTCATTTTTGCCACACAACACCGATATTCCCGTGTGTTCAGATATTCTGACTTTTTTTTTTTTTTTTGGTAAAGACAGAGTCGGTAGAGTGCCGTGGCATCACACAGCTCACAGCAACCTCCAACTATTGGGTTTAGGTGATTCTCTTGCCTCAGCCTCCCAAGTAGCTGAGACTACAGGCACCCACCACAGTGCCCGGCTATTTTTTTGTTACAGTTTGGCCGGGGCTGGGTTTGAACCCATTACCCTTGGTATATGGGGCTGGCGTCCTACCCACTGAGCCACAGGCGCCACCCAATATTCTGACTTTTTTGAAAGAGAAACCAGAAAAATCTGATCTTCAAATGTTGGAATGTGATTTACTGGGTGCCAACGAATGCTAACCTGTGGGTCAGATTCAGCCAGCAGGCAAGCTATCTTTTGTGTCTTTAGATTCATTTATAGTCCCGATAGCTGTAAAAATCTCTTAAGTTTTAGCAGAACTGGCAGCTGAAGGAACATACAGAAAAAGACTGGCTGGTCCTTACTTAGGAAGGATGCTGACTGGGTGGGAGACAGGCTGACTGCAAGAAACAGCAAAATACTGGGAGCTGGAGCAGGATGGTGTGCTCCTTGGGGAGGCTGTGAAGAAAAGGATGCGTGTCCCTTTATGTGGGAGGTGAGGTACCTTTGTAGGATGACAGGATTCTGCCAAGGCAGTGAAGGCCCCCTTTTTGTGGGCCCTCTCTCTCCCAGGGTGCTCCCCACAGAGTACTGTGCTCAGGCCTGGGCCCACCAAAGTACTGTCCGTGTCTCTTAGGTACGTATGGAGGGGAAAGTGTTCTGAGATCATTTCCCTTCTGCAGCCCAGCTTGCTTTCTGGGGCTTTGGGCTCACTCTTTGGCCCTAGCCAGCTAACCAAGCCAGCATTTCCTGCAGGTGTCACCCAACAGCCTTACACAACTTTGCCATCAGTGTTTAAGGACCTGTCTGTGGGGTCTGTCAAGGACCTCTTTTTCTAGGGGGATCTCCAGGTCATGTACCTCAGGAGTGGTATGAGAAAGGGAAGCAAGCCACCTTCTTCAGGCCAGCTGTGTCGCAGGCACAGGGGAGGGTGTGTGTTTGCACCACTCTTAGGAGAGGGGTGGGTAGGAGTGAAGGTTTACACTAACTAGGACCCGGGGCATGGTGAAAGGGCCACTGTAGGCTAGCTGGTGCTTACTGCAGAGTGGTTAGCTATGCAGAGAGCTCAGGCCTGGCCTACTGTTACTATCAGATTTTAGGTGGACAGGTGGGTTCTGCAGAAAATCTGGCTCTCAAATTACGTACTGCACCAGGCAGTAAAGGAGACTATGCTGGTACTGAATGACAGCTTGGGAAGCCGGGGAATAGTCCCTCAATACTGAATTAAAAGCCAGAAGTGCCTGGCAATGAACTGCCTCACTTGGGACTATTTCAGTCTAATTAGATTTGATTCAAAGTTGAGTTAAAACTTTGGGTTTGGTTTCCATCATCCTTAGGGCAAGTGTCAGCTTTTGTTTTTTATGGAGGAGACTGAGAGGATTGAGAGGAGCAGGTACAGGTGGTGACAGAGGGGACAACTGGGGGAAGAACCCTTGATCCAGATTTTGGTTCCCCTCAGTTACGCCCTGACATTTACTTGGTTCTCAGATATAGGTTGGCCATCAGGTTGGCACTGTTAGGTATACAGTGGTGATAAGTAAGCCTCTCCCAGTGTCCTGGGATGTAGTCAGAAAAGCATGGCTGGGTGCTGGCAGGGACTTGAAGGAGATGCTGCCTCTGCTTCCAAGGAGGCCATCTGGCTGTGAAGTGAGTATCTGTAAGTGGTGATCATTAGGTCCCATTCTAGTCATATTTGTTTTCTTTTTTTTTGCAGTTTTTGGCTTGGGCTGGTTTGAACCCGCCACCTCCAGCATATGGGGCCAGCGCCCTACCTCTTTGAGCCACAGGCGCTGCCTCCATTCTAGTCATAGTTGACCTCACTTCCATGCAAAAGAGTTAAAAAGAAATCAGGACTTGTCTCTGTGCCTGTGGCTCAAGCGTTTAAGGCGCCAGCCACATACACCTGAGTTGGTGGGTTCAAATCCAGCCCAGGCCTGTCAAACAACAACTATAATCAAAAATAGCTGGGCGTTGTGGCAGGCGCCTGTAGTCCTAGCTACTTGGGAGGTGGAGGCAGGAGAATCACTTGAGCCTAGGAGTTGGAGGTTGCTGTGAGCTGTCATGGCACTCTACCCAGGGTGACAGCTTGAGGCTCTATCTCAAAAAAAAAAAAAAAAAGAAAGAAAGAAATCAGGACCCTGTCAGTGAGTTGCGGAGGCCAGTTCTTCTCATACTGTAAATGTTCATGCAGATCCACTGGGACCTCATTACAACATAGATTCTTTTTTTCTTTTTCTTTCTTTCTTTTTTTTTTTTTTTTTGAGACAGAGTCTCACCCTATGCCCTGAGCAGAGTGCAGTGGTATCATCATAGCTCACTGTAAGCTCACTGCAACCTCAGACTTGGCTGTGGGTATCCTGCTGCCTCAGCCTTCCAAGTGGCTGGGTTTATAGGTGCGCTTCATGATGTCCAGCTGGGTTTTTTTATTTTTTTGTGGAATCAGGGTCTCTCTCTTGCTCAGACAAGTTTAGAACTCCTGAGCTCACACAATCCTCCTTCCTCAGCCTCCTACAGTGCTAGGATTACAGGCATAAGTCACCAGGCTGGCTAAAATATAGACTCTAATTCAGCAGGTTTGAGTGGAGCCTAGTGAGTCTTCACTTACTGAGTCCACATTTCTAATAGACACTCAGGTGGTATTGATTCTACTGGCCTGCAGACAGTGTTTGAGGGACACATTTTGTAGGTAGGTGCCTTTAAAATGGGCTGGGTTTGTCAGCGACAGCCTTGGAGAGAGGGCCTGGGCTTTGGAGGATGGCCAGATGGTCTCAGACTGAGAAAAGGGGAACAACATCTGCAGAAGAAGGACAGGAGGGGAAAAGGGGGAGTGGCCAGAGTGGCAGGTTCACATGCAGCTGATGTCAGTTTGAGGAGCTTGTAGGAGTTCACCAAGTTTGTCATCTTCGTAGGAGGGTCTGGAGAACCATGTGAGGTTGTAGCTGAAACAAATTTTAAAATAGACCTGTGACTGCCTGAAGGTTGAGAAGCTGGTTGTGTTCTGGGAGCTCTGGCCCCTGGAGCTCTGTGTGGTGCCAGGCTGTTCAAGGTCCAGCTGGCAGAAGGGTATTGAGCTTAGCTGTGGGAGGGAAGGAAAGAGATTTCCCAAGAGATGCTGACAGAGGAAAGACTCTTTGTAAAAGTCAGTTTGCCTAAGAGTTCCTCATTCTAGCAATGGTTGATCAAACAATTTATCTAATGGGAGCTTGCATAGTCTTGCTAAGTGACTATTGATTATCTGGAGTAGGGAATGGAGTCAGGGTTTCTGCTCTCACTGTAGCTAGAAGACTTGGTCCTCAGATTCTGCTTCCTGATCTGATGGAATCACAGGGCATGACTGAGATTCCTGGGGTGTGTGGGAGGTGGGGATGGGGTAGTGGCCACTGACCCAGCCTTTGCCCCCGCTATCCTTTACCTGGAGCTGAAAAGCATCAATTTACAGCTCCAGAGTCAAATCCCTGGCAGGCCTTGCTGGTCCTTGTCTATTACCAGGAGCTTTGCTGACTCCAAAACTAAATTCTTTTTTTTTTTTTTTTTTTTTGCAGTTTTTGGCCCAGGGCTGGGTTTGAACCCGCCACCTCCAGCATATGGGGCCGGTGCCCTACCCCTTTGAGCCACAGGCACTGCCCTCCAAAACCAAATTCCACTGTTCTCTATAGAGTGTCCTGGGTTGGGAGGGATTTGTCTGGAGTGTTTTCTGGGGGAGGGGAGTTTGTCATTAGATTAGCCTCCCTGAACTGGAGACTAGTCTGTCTTTGTTCTGCTGGTCACTACCTACCTACAAGCATACCTGGGGAAAAATGGAAGAGATGCGAAGGCCTGTTCCACATCTCCATGGAGTTTGAGATTACCTACAGATAGGCCTTGGCATAGAACCACTAGGCCCGAGCAGTCTGGAACATGGGCTGTGAGGATCAGGTCAGGCAGCTGAGCCCTCTCTACACAACCCCCCAGCCATCTGTCTTATACTGTGTGATGGCAAAGGCCATCTAAGTGAGTGAGCCTCTGCCAGGAAAACCTGTGAGAGAGCATGCTTACCTGAGTGTGGAAGGGGTATTGCTATGCAAATGAAGGCTCTCCCACTCTTGAGTTCAGCAGGATTTCTCACCAGAGTAAATGTCATGCACTTGGTGCCTTCCCAGGGGTACTTTTTCTGTCCCTGTCCCCCTTTTATTTTTAGAGATGTAGTCTATCACTGTGTCACCCAGGCTACAGTGCAGTGGCATAATCATAGCTCACTGTAACCTCAAACTCCTGGGCTCAAGTGATATTTCCACCTCCTGAGTAGCTGGGACTACAGGCACAGACCATCATGCTTGGCTGATTACCACATATACTCGAGTATAAGCCAACCCAAGTATAAGCCGACCCCCTTAATATTACCCTAAAAACTGGGAATACTTAGTGACTCGAGGATAAGCCGAGGTGGAAAATGCAGCAGCCACTGGTAAATTTCAAAAATAAAAATATATACCCAAAACAATTACAATAATTGAGGAATTATTTATTGCTAAAGAAAAACTGTAAACTAGCAACAACAACTTTAAAACTTTAAATAAAGTGCAGAAAACCGTAGCTTGCCAGGTAATCAAGCTAAATCACAATCACTGAATCAAATAACCTGTATGACCCGAGTATAAGCTGAGTTCGGGTTTTTCGGTACAAATTTTGTGCTGAAAATACTTGGCTTATACTCGAGTATATACGGTAATTTTTTTATAGTGATGGGATCTTGATATATTGACCAAGCTGGTCTCAAACTCCTGGCCTCAAGCTATCCTCCCACCCTGGCAGTGCCCAGCCTCCTGCCTCCTTTCATAGTGAGTGGTGTCTTCCATACACCAGGCCCTTTCTGTGAGTGCTTGTTCCCTGGAACCTCTGTCCATGCACTCACTGTCAGACTCAGTGGTTTCCATTGACTTGAATAGAAGGCTTCCTGCAGGAGGTGGGTTTTGAGAAGGAGGAGGCCCAGAGAAGGAGACATTGCTGACTGGTCAAGAATGAACTGGAAGTTATTTGGGAATAATGGCGCAGAGGTTGAAGAGGTCCGGGCAGGCCTGGTGTGCGTTGTTGGGGGCCTTGATTCTTTTTTTGTTTGTTTGTTTGTTTTTTGAGACAGAGCCTCGAGCTATTGCCCTAGAGTGCTGTAGCATCACAGCTCACAGCAACCTCCAACTTCTGGGCTTAAGCAATTCTCTTGCCTCAGCCTCCCAGGTAGCTGGGACTACAGGTGCCTGCCACAATGCCTGGCTGTTTTTTGGTTGTAGTTGTCATTAAGGTAGACTCTGGTGTACATGGCTGGTGCCTTAGCTGCTTGAACTACAGGCGCCAAGCCGGGAGCCTTGATTCTTGATAGTGAAGGAGAAATGAGAAAGTGTTGTGGAACATGGGCAGGAGGAAAACTAACTGGAGACTGTTGGAATAATGCCATCCTGGCTTCTGTGGATGTTCAGGGCAGATCAAGGATTGGGGAATAGGCTCTATGTGGTCCATGTAAGCCACAGTTTAGGAAGAAGAGGGTACAGAGCCCCAGGTCTGTAGGAGGGACATCATCAGCTTGTAAGGGCAGATTCCTTGATTTCTCTTGGAACCCAGTTACAAAGGTACCCCATGATCCTCACATTCCTGATCCTCACTCTGTTCCCAGTGTTGGCCTTAGAAATTTGATCAACTCTAAAAAGTCCAGTTCAAAGATAGCTTCCTTTAGGAATGATACTGACTACTGCTACTGTGTTAGTGCCTACTGAGTATCAGGCACAGGGTTGGGTGTTCTAAAACCAGCATCTCTAATTTTTATGACAGTCCACATGGGTGTAATCTTGCCAGTCTTAGAGATGAGGAAACTGAGACTAGTGAGGTTAAGTAACTTGCTTGTGGTCTCATAGCTAGAGAGTGACAGTCCTGGGGTTTGAATCCATGCTGTCTTGGCTTTAGAGTTCTTGGCCTTCCTACCTTCACAGTCTGTTTTCCCTGACATATATCCCTTAGTCTGTTGCTGGAGTCTTTGTTTCCGTGCTTTCTCAGGCTGTGGACTATGGACACATCTCTCTGGGGCCTATGAAGTCCTTAGGGACAGCATGTATGTATTACTACATATGCTCCCTGCTGTCATGTCCAAGCTTAGTACACAATAGGCACTTGTGTGAATATTTGCTGGGTTGAACTGGAGTGTTTATAAGTGATAATTGGGGGGAACTTTGTTTTGGCTCCCCCTGAGGGAAACACCAGTGGTTGTTGGTGATACTCTGGGAAGGTCCTAAATGTGACAGCTGGCAGGCAGGCAGGGCTGCCTTCTGAGTAGCTGAACTGTTAGCTCTTGCTTAGAAGGTTAGGCAGCTGCTGGCCAGAGCTGCCTGGGGGCACAGGTAAGGGAAGGATTAAAGGCCACAGGGCTGTCTGTGCTCTTCACATTTTAGGGCAATTATAACACTCTTGAAAGGGGAGGGAATTCTGAGAAGGTGACTTTGCTAGAAATCTAAATTTTTAGCCAGTGCCTGGAGGCACCAGAGTGAGATGGTACATTGGAGGTGGTGGAGACACATGTTGACGAGATTATAAGGAGGGCCTGTGTGAGTGCGAGAGTAATCTGAAGACACAAAGAGCCCTTTCCCCCTTCCCCCTATTCTTAGGTTGTAACTGGGTTATAGCTTTCATGTGAAAGCCCCATGATCATATTGATGTACACAGCTATGATTTAATAAAAAAAAAAAATTTAAAAAAGTTTCAAATAAAAACAAACAAAAAACAAACAAAGAGCCCGTCACCTTGAGAGATGAGCTTGTCATGGGAGGCCCTGGGAGGCTTGGAGGCCTGGAGAAGCTATTTCTAAAGTAGTGGCACAAAAGGTGAGTCATCACCTGTAGATTCATACTGAGGGTTCTCTAACTGCAGAGATTTTGTGATGCACTTGACATGAAATGTGACACCCTTGATGTCATTGCTTTTGTCAAGAGTGCTATTCCTAGAGCCAGGATGGATGAAGAGCTTTTGGAGCATGATGGTGGAGTAATGCCATTGACAGCTTTTTGGTGTACCGCAATCAGCAGCCTACATTGTCCCCTCCTTTGGGCATTCTCTGAGCTGCAGGTGACTGTGCCAGGAACAGGTGGGCTTGGGCAGAGGCTCTCACAGAGCCTTGCGTAGCAGAGCGAGTACTGCTGGGCAGGGGTCAGTGTTTCTGGGAGAGGAAGTCCACCTACAGGGCCACTCTGCTGCTACTTAGGGAATGAGAACTTCTGGGAGGTGGCCTCCAGGGGTGGCTTTCTGGGCAGCAGGCTGACTATCCTTCAACTTTGGGCCAAAGGGGACTTATAGGGGCATTGAGTAGGGCCACTTTGTAGTTCGATAGCAGGCTAAGTACCAGAGCCAAGGCACATTTCCATATGAGCTCCTCCCCGACTCTTTGCCTTGCTCTTCTCCACTTCAAGTGACTGTCGCACATGCACTGGGGTAGAGAAAATGAGGTGCAGAGGGTATGGCCTGTCTCTGTGCTCTCTAGGTGACAGGGCTTGGTCATTCAGCTTGGTTCATACTCCCTGGCTCTTCTGTATCCCTACCTGCCACTTGCCTGCCCTTGTATGTCACAGGGAGCATCCACAGGAAGAGGGATGGGATCTTACCCCAGAGCCATGGGGAGAGCTGCCCAGGAGACATGGGGGAACCAGAGATGGGATGTGGGGGGGGGCAGGTAGGGAAAAAGGAAAGAAGGGAGGCAGGATGTTTCCTGGCCTATGCTTAGCTTCTGCTAGATACTTTTTTCTTTGTTTCTTTTTTTTTTTTTTTTTTTGAGACAGGGTCTCCATTTGTCACCCTCAGTAGAGTCCCTTGGTATCATGGCTCACAGCAACCTCAAACTCTTGGGCTCAAGTGATCCCCTTGCCTCAGCCTCCTGAGTAGCTGGGACTATAGGCACCCACCGCAACACCTGGCTATTTTTTTATTGAGACAGATTCTTACTTTGACTCCCTCAGAAGAGTGCTGTGGCATCACAGCTCATAGCAACCTCCAACTCCTGAGCTTAAGTGATTCTCTTGCATCAGCCTCCCTAGTAGCTGGGACTACAGGTGCCCGCCGCAATGCCCATCCATTTTTTTGTTGCAATTCTCATTGCTGTTTTAGCTGGCTGGGGCCAGATTCGAACCTGCCACACTTGGTATATGGGGCCAGCACTCTACCCATTGAGTCATAGGTGCCACCAAACACCTGTCTATTTTTAGAGATAGGGGTCTTACTCTTGCTCAGGCTGGTCTTTTTTTTTTTTTTTTTTTTGCCGTTTTTGGCCCGGGCTGGGTTTGAACCCACCACTTCCAGCATATGGAGCCAGCACCATACTCCATTGAGCCACAGGCACCCACTCTCAGGCTGGTCTTGAACTCGTGAGCTCAGGCAATCCACCTGCCTTGACTTCCCAGGGTGCTAGGATTATTAAAGGCATGAGCCACTGTGCCTGGCTTGCTGGATGCTGTAATTGCTGATTTCCTTCCACCCCAGTGTGGACAGGGGCTGTAATGGACCCGTCAGCTCTACTGTCCTCTCACTGACCTCTGCTCCCAATCAAAGGATGGCATTCCCACATCTGTCTCTGTAGCTGACAGTATAGGAAGTCCTTGCTGTGAAGCACTTCTAGGCCCCCTCTTCCTTGCTGGCCTACTGGTGGCTTCTGGTTATCAAGTGCTAGATGATGGCACTGCCTGAACTTGAGGATCCCATGAGGACCAGCAGATGGCCCCATACCCTCCAAATGGGGTTCCTTGGGAAGGGCCATCCCAACATTCCCAAAGCTCCCAGTAGACTTGGTAGATTAAGTCTCCCACCTTCAGTGAAGGAGCAGGTGCCCTCAGGCTGGAGCCCTGACTTGTCACTGGAGGTGGCATGATTTGGGCCATGTGTGAACAATGGACCCTCATTGGTCACCATGGTTGGGGACCTCTTATAGGAAGGCAGAAGCAGCTTCCTTCACGTGGGGCAGGAGGCAGTGCTGAGTGAAGGAGAGCAGTAGCCCCTGTGTGTGCCACCTTCGAGTCATCACTGGGTTCTACAGAGCCCTGTCCTCTGGGTGTCTCCCTGTCACTGCTGCCTGGGCCTGGAGAGCTGTACCATCCCTGTTATGGCAGGAACAGACCCATCCCCCACACTGCTACATTCAGCCATCTCTATAGAAAGGCCTTGCTCTGACACCTCCAGCACCTCTCAGCCCAGGGTCAGAGCATCCTCTAGGCTCTCTGCCAAGGTAGAGTTATGGTGGCTTGTGCTCAGAGCCATTACTGGTGTGTCAGCTGTCCCCTCCCTCTCTTCTCATTGTCTGTCTGCCCCCTCTCAGGCTCTGTTTCTTTTAGGCCCTCACTTTCCTCTGAGAGCTGCTTGGCTGTTTTCTCTCCCACATCTGACCTCTTTAGATTGGCCCATGGCCTCCCACCTCATCCCTGCTCCTGCCTCATTGAGGTGGAAGCTGACTCTCAGTTGTATAGAATGGTTAAAGGTGACCTGGTTCAGCCATCCCCACTAGCCAGGCCTCTCCAGGCTTGCCTTCCCAAATCAGTCCTCCCATCATATAAGATCACCCTTCTCCCCTGTCTGTGATGTGTCTCAGTTTGTCTCCTGGCACACACACACTGTCCAGAACTAAGCTCCACTCTTGTGTGGCCCCACCAGCTGGGAGCAGAAGGCCAAGTCGCTTTTATCTCTTCACTCATCCTACCATCCTATATTGAGTAAGTGTTGAGTCCTGTGTGCCCAGGGTTCCAGGGACAGAGGCCATAGTGTGGGTGAGATGCTAACAGCAATGGGACTCCAAATTGCTTCAGAAATCAGGATGGGAGGAATCTTTTAAAAAATGAGCCAGTTTGGGCTCTGGAAATACTTGGCCTCAGCAGAACCTTTCTTTGAGTTGAGATAAAAGAGATTGCTCTGCAATAGTCTTGTAAATCCAGAACCCTCCACGGTTACTTCAGGACACTGTTAAAAACAGACATTAGTAGTTGCTACCACGGGCTGTTGACATCCCCTGATTCTGCCGCCAGCAATCCGCATCCTCCTTTACTCTGGAGTTGTAACTGTCTCCTCCCCTTCTCCTTTACTGGGTGGGCTGTGGGGTTTGAGCATAAGATCTCATTTTTTTTATTCTCAAGTTTCAGAATGCAGCTTTACTAACCTTTAAGTTGTGATGACTTTTCTCATTTTATTTTTATCTTCATTCTCTGCCTCTTTTTAAAACTCCATTCTCTTCCTTTTTCTCTCCTCAGGCTCTCTCCCCTACATCCTTTTCCTCTCTGCTGCTCACACCTCACCCGTGGCCTGCTGGGTGTTAGGGTGGTGGATTGTGGTCGATTCTGTCTGGTTTGGAAACCCAGGCACCAGGACGCTCAGGGTCTTGACCAGAGGAGAGGATGCTGGCTCCACTGCCACACATTCAGAGTCTGCTGAATTTTCTAAGCGCTCATCCTCGTGGGCAGCTTCAGAGTGTGCTGTTCTTGAGGTCACACTGCTCTTCTGAGCAAACCCAACGCTCTGTTTCCCAGAATTTCCTCTGTGCCCTTCTCTCTGCTCTCATTCAGGCCCACGTAAGTACAGAAAGGAGGCCTTTGAGGGTGGGAATACTGGGTCTGAAAATACATCTTGAGACAAAGCTGAGGGAAGAACTGAGTCATGGTGGCAAAGCCCAGGCTTCTTCCTCCCTTTCTTCCCTTCCCCTGCTTAGATCTTTGGTGGGGCTGCTTTTTCTGCCAGACAGCCTTTTCCAGAGTCATCATGGGCTGGATGAAGAACACACAGGGGTCAAGAGGTCAGCTTTAAATGTTAGATGTTATGCTTTACCACACATGGAGGCAAGTGAGGGGAAAAGGTGGAGAGCCATGTTCTTTGAATCTAGAACTTTAAAAACTACGAGGGACCTTTTTTTTTTTTTTTTTTTTTTGAGACAGAGCCTCAAGCTATTGTCCTGGGTAGAGTGCTGTGGCATCACAGCTCACAGCAACCTCTAACACCTGGGCTTAAGCAATTCTCTTGCCTCAGCCTCCTGAGTAGCTGGGATTACAGATGCCTGCCACAATGCCCAGCTATTTTTCTTTTCTTTGGTGGTAGTTGTCATTGTTTTTTGGCAGGCCCAGGCTGGATTCGAACCCTCCAGTTCTGGTGTATCGGGCTGGTGCCTTAGCTGCTTGAGCTGCAGGTGCCGAGCCTCAAGTGATTCTCTTTTTTTTTGAGACAGAGTCTCAAGCTATAGCCTTGGGTAGAGTGCTGTGGCGTCAGAGCTCACAGCAACCTCCAAGTCCTGGGCTTATGTGATTCTCTTGCCTCAGCCTCCCAAATAGCTGAGACTATAGGCCCCAGCCACCATGCCCGGCTATTTTTTGGTTGTAGTTGTCATTGTTGTTTGGCGGGTCCAGGCTGGATTCGAACCCACCAGCTCTGGTGTATGTGGCTGGTGCCTTAGCCACTTGAGCTACAGGAATTGAGCCTCAAGTGATTCTCTTGCCTCAGCTTCCCAAGTAGCTGGGACTACAGGCGCCGGTTACAACCTCTGGCTATTTTTAGAGATGAGGTTTCGCTCTTGCTCAGGCTGGTCTCGAACCCATGAGCTCAGGCAATCCACCCACCTCAGCCTCCCAGAGTACTAGGATACAGGCGTGAACCCCCTCTCCCAGCAACTAAGAAGGACTTAAAATCCAATGCAGTCAGCCCCTTGTTAAAAGTCTGGAGACTGTGATTTCTCTAAGGTCATGTAGAGGAGGTACAGCTAGAACACAGGTCACTGGACTTGCAGTCTAACATTTTATCATCTAGATGCCATCCAGAAGCGATACCAGGCCTTTTTCTCTCAGCCTTACTTGAGAGTGATCAGACCTGCCTGCCAGAGGAAGTCTTAGGGCAGTCTTGTAAGCTGGTTTTGCTGCCCAAAAGAAGCAGCTTCCTCTTTTCTCTGCAGCCTACAGCAGAGAACTGGCTCCAGCCTTTATTCTTCTGGCTCTTGAGCTTAAGTTGAGACCACTGGTGGTGGCTTGGGGTAAAGTTCTTGCCAGTCCTTGTGTCAGACAGTAGAGCCATTAGGAGGGGAGGGTTCTTCAAGCTGGACCAAAAAACCGTGTCTGCTTTGGTGCCTGTCCCACTGAATGGTGAGCTGGATTCCCCTGCTGAGGAGTGACATTGGTCCAGCATGAGTGCAGCTGATAAAGGTGAAGTTGTAAGGAGGTGCTCATGGGAGAATTCTTTCCCCTTATTCCCTGTTGGCATCTTTGCTGTTCTGACATCAGGAGTAGGCATACTAATTGCAAGAGGACAAGGCAGCCAGCTTGCTCATCAGAGTGGAGGTGACATCCCTCCTCCCACAACTTCTCCTTGTCCTCTCAGAGCAGGGCCCAGCCCCATACCCACACAGCTCCAGACTTGTGGAAAAGAGTATAAGTTGTCAGCCGAATATCAGAGCTGTCCTCTGATCCCAGAGTGGGGCAGACCTGAGTGTCTGGAGGCAAAGACAACCAACATCTTAACATTCCCTTCTATGCTATGTGCTCCATGTTAACCTAGAAACAGGTGGAAGTCTCTGGGAGCCAGACCAGGTGGTACTTGGCGTCTCTGCCATCTGTTAGCCACCTGAGGCCATGTGTGTCCCTGGTGTGGCTCCAAGTATACTGAAGTGACAGTTCTGTCCTTCACCCAGAACAAGCAGTTAGAGCTGTGGGGACTGAAGGACTTGACTGTTTATCATTTTTCTTTTTCCCATGCCCAGAATGCTTCCCGGCCAGTCACTCACAGGCTGACGGACATACTTCTGTGGCTCCAGAGGACAAGGAAGGTTGGGGAAGCAGGTGGTTTGGGCTGTGGGTGTTGAAAGCCTTCTTAGGAAGTGCCAAATTGGACTTGGGGTCAGAAATGTGGCTGTGGGAAGTCTTACCTGTGGAAAGCCTTACTTTCCTGAGCCCTGGTGGAAGCCTCAGCAGGGCTTCTGGGCCACTATTCTGGAAGTCAGCCTAAGCCCCTTATTCACTGTCAGTGGGCTGGGTGGGACTACCTCTTTGCTTGGCCTGCCTCTGTAGGCTTAATGAACAAGGGCTAGGCTACGGTCTCATTAGGACAGTTTGGTTTTCAGGTCAGGACAACTTAAGTCACATTGGCTTAGGGATCCCACCTGGCCCAGCTGCTTTCAGCTCTTCAAAGAAAGCTGCTAGAGGGCTGGACTAGTCGTCAGACAAATGAGCCTGTCGGCATTCTGCACACAGCCGCACGTTCACAGTAATTGGCAAGGCGTGAGTCTGGGGGAGCACATGGGGTGGATCAATCTGGCCTGCTTTGGCACTTAGGGGCTGGCCGCTCCACGAGCAGCAGGGATTGATGTCTGGTGTGAGCCTGTGCCAGTCTGGAAAGGGAGATGCTTAAGCCCCTAGGGCAGGTCTGGTGTGAGGCTTCCCTTGACTGCATTGATGACTGGGTTGGAATTGGAGGGGTCCATGGTTTGGCTGGGTGTAGATGTAAAGTGGGGAAGCTTCTGATCTGTCTATTTTCAGGTTCTTGGCTGTGAGTCCAGCTTGACTGTTACTCTGTGCTCTGTAGAGAAACTGCTTCTCTTTTGTCGTGGCTGGCCCAAGGGGTAGGGGCTTTCAATAAGCCAGGGTGAACTGCAGTGTGTTCCCTGGTGAGTTCTCCTTTTCCTGAAAACTGTGGCAGGGGTCCTCAAACTTTTTAAACAGGGGGCCAGTTCACTGTCCCTCAGACCGTTGGAGGGCCGGACCATAGTTTAAAAAAAAACAAACTATGAACAAATTCCTATGTACACTGCACATATCTTATTTTGAAGTAAAAAAACAAAATGGGAACAAGTACAATCACAGCGCCGCATGTGGCCTGTGGGCCATAGTTTGAGGACCCCTGCTGTAGAGAGCTGATGAGCAGCACAGGTATTCCTGACCCACTCTGTGCAGCTCTGTATGTGCTGTGCCCATCAGGCCCTGTTAGATGGCTGCTTTCCATGTCTCCAGTTGGCAATGGAGGCTGTGGTGAATGTGTTCTGGCCTGGCTGGCCTTTCTCAGGGCTCTTTGTGTTCAGGGGGTAGCAGTACACCACCGGGTTTTCTAAACTGTGAGCCAAAAGCTGTTGGGCAACTGTTTAATCCAGTCACCCTATATATTAGCCTCAGTACTAGAGGCCTGAGCTGTGGGCTTACAGAGAGTTGTGGACAGAGGGCTGTTGCTCCCTGCACCACCACTGTTCTGGGACAGCAGTGTATCTGTGAGCTTCCTTGTCTGCATGTTCCTGAGACCCTGACTTTCCTCATGGGCTGGAGTCTCCCAGGAATCACTGGGAGCTGGCCCATGGTAAGGATGACCCTATAAGGTAGCCATTTGGAAATGCAGTTCCCCTGTCACTTCTGGTTCTGCTCTGTAAAAATTGAGATCTGCCTTCCAAAGGACAGGTGAGGACAGCAACTGCAAGTGGTCCCCACCCCTCCTCAGAACTGCAAATTTGTGTTCCTTCTGCATCACCTTTGTACAGCAGTAGGGGAGGGGGTGTGGGAAGAGTTGGAGGTCACAGGAACCAGGCTGGGGTTAGAAATCAATAGTCAATGAGTGTGTGTCCGCTGAATGGTCATGCAACTGCCTCGAATGTGGACTCATAGACCTTTTCTGAGTGCCCCAGAGGATATGTTCAGGAGTTGTTCAAGGTTAAGGGTACCATGGGGTATAGACCTCACCTGGCAGAAAGCAAAGTGAGCCCACCTTTTGGGAAGCTTTGAGCCCATGAGTGCTTCTAAAGGTAGGGAGAGGTAGGGACTCAGGGCCCGCCCTCCAGCAGAGAGGCTCGTAGCCCCACCTGGCTGAGCCCCATGGCCTGGAAGCAGCTCCAGGAATGGGCACTCATTAGTTGGCCAACATGGATTGTTTACTCTATGAGCCTGTGTCTGCTGAGTGCCTCATGTGCTACAGGCACTGGGGCTCCTTTAGCTCCTTACAGTCCAGTCAGTCCAGTGGGAATAATAAACTTGAAATTGCAGTCTTTTTTTTTTTTGAGACAGAGTCTCATTTTGTTGCCCCCTAGTAGAGGGCTATGGTATTATAGCTCACAGCAACCTCAGACACTTGAGCTCAAGCACTTCTCTTGCCTCAGTCTCCAAGTAGTTGGGACTACAGGTGCCTACCACGGCACCCAGCTATTTTTTTAGAGATGGGGTCTTGCTGTACCTCAGGCTGGTCTTGAACTTGTGAGCTCAGGCGATTCGCCTGCCTCAGCCCCTAAGAGTGCTAGGATTACAGGTGTGAGCTACCACGCCCAGCCTGATATTGCAGTCTTAAACTTGCAGCTAGAGTAACTGCCTCAAGCACTGGGGACTAAGAGAGCGCCTGAGGCAAGTGTCCTTTACCTTTTTTTTTTTTTTTTGAGACAGGGTCTCACATTGTCACCCTCCGCAGAGTGCCATGGTATCATAGCTCATATCTTGGGCTCAAGTGATTCTCTTGCCTCAGCCTCCTGAGAATCTGGGACTGCAGGTGCTTGCCACAACACCTGGCTAATTTTTCTATTTTTATTAGAGACAGTCTTGCTATTGCTCAGACCTGGTCTAGAACTCCTGAGCTCAAGCAATCCACCTGCCTTGGCCTCCCAGAATGGTGGGATTACAGGCGTGAGCCCCCATACCTCGTAGATGTCCTTTACCTTGAGAACCTTAGGATTCAGCCAGGTGAAGAAACCTACTGCCTGAGGCCCTGAGACAGACACCTGCTTGGCATGTGGCTGAGATGAGACAGCCCTGGATACCTGTCTCAGAGCAGGCTTTGTAAAGCTCCGCCTGCGACCATAAGGGATTAAAGTTAGGCTGGCTCATACCACTGCCAGGAGCCTCTCATGGCTTAGAGAAGTCCTACAGACTAGAGTGTTCCTGAGAAGGTCCTGGTTCCTCCTGGCCCCTGGGGATCCCCTGGCCTTTCAGCAGACTAAGAAATCTGGTTGTCTTGTATTGTTTCCTCACCCTGCTAGGAGGCTGAGGCTAGGAGTACTATGGTCTCCCACCATTGCTTTGGCAGTTGGAAGTTGGACTCTATCTTTAAGGACTAGGAAGTTCCTTTCTTGGTGGCCTGGTCTGGGCATCTAGGGATTGGAGCTTAAGTCTGACTCAGAATGTGGTAGGAAAATTTGAGTCATTCTCTTTAAATCTCTTGGAGTTATGGTAGATTGGGGGACTTGGCAAGGGTCACCTCCCTGGGCTAGGCTTCAGGTCCAGTGCACCTTAGAAATTTGCTCCCTGGGAAAGAGGGCAGGTCCTTTTCTTCCTTGTCAGACTCCTCATCACCCAGAGAGTAGCCCCTGCTCAGCATCTGGACCAATGTTGTATGGGGAGGAGAGGCCCAGAAGGCCACATGGGAGGAGAGGGTAGTGTTTCTCTCTGGGGGAAGTGTAAGGACACTGGGTGGGTCTGAACACTGTGGTGGTGGCCTCACCCAGAGGAGTTGGGCATCGTTGAGTGCTCTCACTCTAATGCTTGTCCTTGGTCTCTAGCCCTGGCCTAGTGTGTCCAACCTGGCCAAGGACTTCATTGACCGTCTGCTGACAGTGGACCCTGGAGCCCGTATGACTGCACTGCAGGCTCTGAGGCACCCGTGGGTGGTAAGCATGGCAGCCTCTTCATCCATGAAGAATCTGCACCGCTCCATCTCCCAGAACCTTCTCAAACGTGCCTCCTCACGCTGTCAGAGCACCAAATCTGCCCAGTCCACGCGTTCCAGCCGCTCAACACGCTCCAACAAGTCACGCCGTGTGCGGGAACGGGAGCTGCGGGAGCTCAACCTGCGTTACCAGCAGCAGTACAATGGCTGAGCCACCTGGCTATGGTATAGACATGTCATGGGCCCAGCCTGGCCACTCATTGCTGTGCCTTCTGGGCCTAATACCCTCTCTAGAGATAGGCCTGCATGGCTAGCAGGAGGTAAAGAATGTCTGGCTTCTTCCCCTTCTCTGTGCTTCAGCAGCCCCCTTCCTCACCTTGGGTGTGGGCCAGGTGTGACAGAGTGGAGGTGGCCCAGGGGCCTGTGACCTCCTTGGCCTGGCACGGCTACTCCTGTTCGTGGACAATTGCTCTGGTATGAGTTGTGGGAAGGGACTACACCTGGCCTTCACTATCTACCTTGCCCTGTGTCTTCCCCAGACCAGAAGGGCCTGCAGTGCTGCGTGGAGGTTGTCTTATGGTTGTCTAGGACATTCTGTGACAGTTACTTTTGGAATGCCTCCTTTCCTCTGCAGAGCCTTCCTCCCTGGCCCCCCGCATTCCAAGGCTTCCTGATCCTCAAATCAGGCTCCATGGGAGACACACAGTTATACCTTAACTAGACTCTCAGCCCCTGGCTAGATCCAGAGAGTCAGATTTGTCTTCCTGGTGCCTCCAGGACCTCTGGTGGTAGGGCCAATGCATGGACCTTAGTGCTTCTGGACTGTGTCTGGGCTGGTGGCAGGCTTGCCCCAGCCTCCAGTCCTTCCCTGGCCACCGGCTAACCACTCTCAGTGCCACTTTTGCAGAGCCCACCATTGCTTTTTGCTCCCCTTTGGATGACCATTCCATTCCCCAGGTGCCTCCTTCCCTACTGTGGGGGGTAAAGGAAGCCCCACTGCTGCTACCTGGGGGGTGGGGCACCTGGGGGCCAAGGCAGAGCACAGGGAGTTCCCCGTTAGTATTTCATTGTTAGTACTGGTACAACCCATGGCCCCTTCCCTTCAGGCTCCACTGTTCCTTCCTCTGTGACTGCATGAAGGCGCCATCTGGTGTCTAGCATAGGTACAGGCAGCCTGGGTGCAATCTCTGCACACCCATCCTGCACACAGTCCTCCAGGAGGAAGTGGGAAGGAAGGAGTTGCTGCATTGGGAGAGGTCCACCAGCTGCTCAACTCACCCCTTCCACTGAGCTTCTGCACACCTTTCCCTGGAACTTAGCCTTACTCTGTGACCTGCCTCTGAACCCTGGGTGCCTGGGGCACTGGCCTTCTCACAACTGACCTTGCCCCTCCCACTCTGTGCCTGTATCCTTTCACAGCATTAACCTTCAGTCTGGGCCTGCTCAGTCTCAGGCTGGAGGGAGCCCTGGTGGGAGGTGGGTGGGATTGGGTGGCTACTTTCCCACCTGAGCCAGAACTGTCCCGTTTCTCATGGTGTTGCCCTCTACCAAAAACCAAGCTGGAACCAAGCCTCCTTCCACAGCTGCTTTCAGTGGGTAAGAAGGGGCCAAGGCCCAGCTTTGGTCTTGGCTTGATGACAGGGCCCCTGCCAGCAAGGGGGGTTTGTCTTCCTCAGCTCTACTAGTGAGCAACCTTGGTCTAGGCCCTCTATCTGCATGTGCCACCTCCAGTGGGAAACCAAAGAGACCACTCTGTGCCAAGTCAACTGTGCCTTATACACTCCCTTCCTTCCGTCCCCACTGCCCCCTGGGTAGGAGGCAGTGGAGAGCCAAACACCATGGCCTCAGAACTTCTCCCCAAATCCCCAAGTATCTCTGGGGGCGTGAAGCCCTGGGGATATATTTCCTCACTTGCCCAGGGTAGTCCTGGTCCCGAGGGTAGGACAGAGGGGGTTTGGAGACTTGGGCCTTTGATAGGCCTGCCTGGGTTTTGATGCCATGGACCATGGATGAAGAATGTGCAGTTATTTATTTTGTGTACTCAGTTTGTAAATGTATCCTCTGTATCCAGTAAACAGGCTGCCCTCCCCAGGGAAGGCTGCCTATTCATTCCAGCAGCCCTGGCTCCTTGCTGTAGGATGAAGGGGTTGCCCCAGAAGAGGAGAGTTGGGGGGGCCTGACCTGGGCATGGCTGCTCTAGGAAGAGCCTGACTCATCACTCCCTTCCATGCTAGAAGACAAAATCCAAGGGGGGAATAGGGACCCTCAACAGCCTCTCCTTTCCCCTGAGCCAAGAGATAGACAAGAATACATGAGAGGACAGAGCTTGCGGTCTTTATTAGATTGAGATGCGGAGGGGCCCTGTGGTGGGTTCAGTTGTAGGCTATAACCTGGTTGATCCAGGTGTTGAACTTGCTGACCCGTGTGTACATGGCAGGTGCACGCACATTGCAATTGCTGGTGCCCCAGGACACGACACCAATAAGCACCCATGTGTTTCCCTTCTGGCAGACAAGAGGGCCTCCAGAGTCACCCTGAAAGGGAAGAAGAAAAGTCAGTGTTGGGGAGGTGTGCCATGGGATGGTGCACAGGTGTGCCATGGGATGCTTCTGGTGCTCACCTGGCAGGAGGAGGCACCTGAGCCACCTGCACAGATCATGGAGTCGGTTATACGTGAGCCCCAATACTGCTGGCACTGATTGACAGTGACCAGGGGCAGAGCCACCTGCTGCAGATGTGCTGGTGTCACATTGCCTGAGGGCCAAGAGGGTGGTCAAGCCAGCCCAGGATGATTGTCCCTACCCAAATCCTCCCACCCAGATCTTTGGCCCAATTTCCTACCCACGCCACTGAGACGGCCCCAGCCAGTGGTAACACATGTGAGGCCTACAGTCAGCACCTCATTTGAGGATGCCAGGCAAACTGGAGAGATGCGTGTTGTATACTGGGCTGGCGAGGCAAGCTTCAGTAGCGTCAGGTCATTGTTCATAGTGGTGGGGTTCCAGTTGGGGTGTGTGATGGCCTGTGGGGTCAGGAGGAGGCTGTGTAGGGCTCCCCTGGGCACAGGCATCCAGGGGGCTAATGGGTGCTGAGTAGGGAGGCCAAGGCATGCCCTCAATTCTCATTCCCAGAGCCCACGCACCTATGCTGCCCATCTCCCTCTCATGCCTGCAGCCCCGGCACTCACCCTTGAGATGGACAGAACCTGCACAGGCTCAGCACTGGATGATCGGTCATACTCACCCAGGACGACAAAGTGGCGGCCAGGGCTGTGAGGAAAGTGGGGTTGACAGCCTTGGGGAGGGCAGAGCAAGGGAGAGGGATTCAGGGAAAGGATGTGGGCAGGGGTAGGGTGCCAGAGTGCAGGTGCTCACCTGACATTGCAGTGGGCAGCAGTGACAACCCAGGACTGGCTGATTAGAGAGCCACCACAGAAATGGAAGCCACTGCTGTCCTAGGGTCAGGGGTGAGAGTTGGAGACAGGGACTCAGCCCATGGCTAGGTATGAAGCACCCAGAATGACTCCATCCCTATAATAAGCATACCTGCAGGGACACCTGCCAGGGCCAAGAGCCTGGTACTGCATTTTCTCCGTTGACAATCCTCTGGCTGAAGCTCAGTGCTGGTGTGATGGCAGGAACGCCACAGCCTGGCCATGGGGCTAGTGAGAACCTGCTCTCCACACCCCAGCCTACCTTTCCCCACCTTCTTCCTCTGGGCCCCCCAGAGAAGTACAAATTAAGAGAGCTCAACACTACTCCTTCCCCTTTGTGCCCCCTTAGCACCTCCATGACTATCTTAGTTATCCCCACCCAACCAGCCCCCTTGTCGTCCATTCTTCCACATCTCTCTCCAACCTGGTCCCTGTTCCTTGTCCTTGGTTCTCCTTTTTCCTTTGCCCACTTTGTCTGCTTGCATCCTTTCCAGACAGCCCGGGCCTCTGGGCTAGTGCTGAGAGCAGGGGTACCCCCAGGGCTGTTCAGTAGGGCTAGTCCTGGCCCACTCACCCCAGGAGGAGCCGAGGAGGACCAGGCTAAGGATCAGACTGAGCAGCAGCATTGTGGCAGGTGTGAGGTCAGCAGCTGGGCCTGGCTTTATAGGTCTTCTCATCCTTGAGCCAAAGTTCTGGGCCTATGGCCAGGCCAGCTATGTAGGTTCAGCCCCCTCCCACACTTTAGGAAAGTCTTGTTAGGCCAAGGTCCCCCAACCTAGGCCTGACCTTATCAGACAAAACCCAGGTGTGAGGCTCTCACGACCTCCACCTCCCAAAGCCTGGCCTCTGATTGGCTGCTTAAACCTCATATTCCAAGGGTTGAAGCACTGGGTACCAAGGACAGATGGTGGCTGGGATCTGAGGAGCCTCCCAGAGCTATCAGGGTACTCTGTGGGTGCTCAGCAAAGGCTTGTTGGATAAATGTGTCAGTTCTCAGTGTCTCTTGTGACCCCCATCAGCCTAGAAAACTTGGAGTCAGTCTCCCTCCTAACACCCCAGCATGGGCAGACCAGGTATGGTTTATCATCTGAGTGTTCAAAGGTAAGGAGTTGCAGAGGTGAGACATACTGGTAACTCCAACTTGTCTTTGGAGTTGAGCAGCAACTCCTCTTTCAGCCCTTCAGCCCTCAGTAGTGCTTGTGAGGGGCCTGAGAGGTGTGGGCTTTTGGGGGTTTTGTTTTGAGTGAATCTTAATCTGTCACCCAGGCTAGAGTGCTGTGGTCATAGCTCACAGCAACCTCAAACTCCTGGGCTCAAAGCAATCCTTTGGCTCAGGTTCCTGAGTAGCTGGGACTACAGGCACTCACCACAACACCCAACTAATTTTTCTATTTTTAGTAGACAGGGTCTTGCTCTTGTTTAGGCTAGTCTATAACTCCTCTGAGCTGCAGGCCAGGTGGGTGGCTCACACCTGTAATCCTACCACTCTGGGAGGCCGAGGTGGGTGGATTGCCTGAGCTCATGAGTTCGAGACCAACCTGGGCAAGAGCAAGACCCCTGTCTCTAAAAAATAGATGGGTGTTGTGGTGGGCACCTACAAACCCAGATACTTGGGAGGCTGAGGCAAGAGAATCACTTGAGCCCAAGAGTTTGAGGTTTCTGTGAGCTATGATGTTACAGCACTCTACTGAGAGCAACAAAGTGAGACTCTAAATACTTTTATAATCCTAAAATTGTGTGATCAGCTAACCAATATGCACATGGGGCAGGCTTTTCCATATTAATAATACCCAGTTGCTTTTCTGATGAGATAAACTCAAGATCAAAAATAGCATAAGTAGAGATTAACTCCTCAGGAAAAGGTCTAAACATTTGATATTGAGAATACACACAAGATAATACCTACTACTGTGTTAAGTGCTGTATATATATATTATGTCATTTAGTTTAATTTTCTCAACTGCTTTTGAGTTAAGTACTATTCTTGCTTTGAAATTGAGAAAAGGAAGCATCAGGGATGGTAGGTAAGTAGCCCTGCGTGCCACAGGTAGTAAAACACAGAGCCCAGGTCTACCCATCCCCATACCTGGACATTTTAAGGCTCTGCTGCATACCTCAATGAGCAGGAAGCCATTGACAGAACGTTTTGCCCAGTGTTTCTTTTAGCTTTAATCACAGTGTAACAGGGGAAATGGCCTGAAAAGGGTAAAAATGTTTTGTCTTTTTATAACTTCCACTGCTCATTTTAAGAATTAAAACCTACATTCCTGCCTCAGGCCAGTGAGTAGGAGTGGTAGGAAGTATCCTTTGTTCTTCATACCACAGTAAATGGCTCAAAATAATTGTCCAGGTGGAGGTGACAGATCCTCTTAGCTGAAGACGAGATTAATCAAAACTCTATATATATTTCTGTCAGAAGCAGGACATTAATGCTTTAAGATTGGAGAATGCCAATGCTGGGCGCAGTGGCTCGTGCCTATAATACTAGCACTCTGGAAGGCTCAGGCAGATGGACTGCCTGAGCTCAGGAGTTGGAGACCAGGCTGAGCAAGAGCGAGACCCCATCTCTAAAAAATAGGCAGGCATTGTGACAAGCATCAGTGGTCCCAGCTACTTGGGAGGCTGAGGCAAGAGACTCACTTTAACCCAGGAGTTTGAGGCTGCTGTGAGCAAGCTGTCATCCACAGAACTCTACTGAGGGATTGGGGTCTGCCAATCTCATTTGCCAGCAAATTAATAAACTTTATTTCTCCTCAAAAAACAAACAAACAAAAAAAAAACAACTGTGAGCTCAAGGGATCCTTCTGCCTTGGCCTCCCAGAGTGTTAGGATTATAGGTGTGAGCTTTGTCCTGGGCCACAGAGGGGCCAGGGAAAGGCTCTAGGGAGAAGCAGTACATGGGGTCTTTTGGGCTTTACAGCTGTCATCAGCTTACTAGAAAGCAAGGTTGGGAAGTGAGAGGGGAGCCTCTGTGCTGTGTGGAGTCAAAAGTAAGGTTTGAGTAAGACAGGATGGGAGTGCCCCACACAGACCTGCAATGACAGCTAGGGCAGGGGTTCTGGAAGGGTAGATGGCTGAGATGGGTGAAGGGAACCTCTTAAGGCCAGGGACTGGAGCAGTAGGCCCTGCTGGCTGCCTGCCCCATTACACCCAGGAATGACACAGCCATCTGTTTAGATGTTTGTATTTCTGGGTTTATTTCCCCTTGTTCCAAGCTATGAGCCTCAGTCTACTTTACTCCACCTCCATAGCTTGCACAGTTTCTTCCAGTAGCTCCAGGTCTAGTGGCTTCACTGTATGGGTCAGGACAGCTGTGGTTCCAGGTGCAAAGTGGTACTGGCCAGGCCTGTGAGGAAGAAGGGACAGCTGCTCAACTTGGACCCATTATGTGACCCACCCTCCTGCAACTTCATATCCCCAGCTTCCACCTCTTTATGGGCTCCGTGGGTGAGCTCAGTGTCCGCAGCATCTTGGCACCAGTCTCAGTGATCACACATGCATCCACACTGCCCCCAGAGCCCAGGTCACCCAGGATCCCTGCGGTGATGGCTTCCACCAGCAGTCCCTGTGCAGCCTCCAGCTGTAGTGAAATAAACATGTGAGGCCTAGTGGATCCTCTGGTGTTACCTCAGGTTAGTCTGGGAGAGTTTGTTAATCTTGAAGCCCAGACTATTCACCACATCCAACCTCCTTTCCTTCACCACAATCCCTGGATCTTTGCCTCCCTCTCTCCCAAGACCTGATGGTTTCTGCCACTGCTCTCTTCACCAACTTCCCAGAATTGCCTACACTTGTGGCCCCTCTTCCAGCAGCTTGTCTACCTACCCAATCTAGTGTTGGGCCCCAACCCCCCAATGCATTTCTCTCTCTGGGTCTTACCGTACGCTTTTGAAGCCACATATATCCAGCTTCCATCACCCCAAACCAAATCCAGGACCCCACCAATCTTTCCCTCCTCCCTTGGCTCCACACCATCTTCTGTGAGCTTCCACTTTTGTGGCCATCCAAGCTTTGGGCCTATTGGACTGTGTTCTGTTGGGACCACAGTTCGCCCACACTCCAGCCCTCAGTGGTCACGTCTTCTCCGACCTCCATACAGGGCCAAGGTCTCTCTGAGCTCCCCCAGACCCCCGGTGCACCACCCACCAGGGATCACGTAGTGAGGGCCAAGGTTGCTCACCGTCATGTTCGGCTGGTACCGATCCTCCAGCACCGCCAGGGCCGCGCCCTGGCCTGAGCCTGCAGGGCAGAGGGACGCCTGAGGTCAGCTGCGGCCGCGGCCACACGGTCTGGGGCACAAACCTGAAGCCTGGGGTTTGAAAAGGGGCGGAAGCGCTCACCAAGGGCCGTGAAGGGCAGACGGCTGTAGGACCCATGGGGATGTACGCCATAGAGCTGCGGTCCGGCCACATCTACGCCACCAACGATCAGCGACGCACCCACATGGCCCTGGTACCTGATCGTGGGTGGGCAGAATTAGCCGCAGGCGGGATCAAGGCTCCGCCTTTAAGACCCCGCCCCTGGGCCCAAGCCCCGCCCCTTCCTGTGGCCCGGCGTCCCTGACTGGTGTCGCCTCTTCCTGTTGCTCAGCTTCTCTTAGGCTTGCCTCTTCCTGTTTACCGGCACATCACAGCCCCGCCTTTCTCCCTCCAGCCTCCTGTCAACCCCGCCCGCCCCACAATGGCCCCTCCCAAGGTCTCCCTATCCCCGCACCGGAAAAGCGTCTGGCGCAGGATGCGGGTCACCGTAACTACGCGGGGCTGGCGACCCGTGGATAACGCGTGTAGCTCCATGTTGGATGCTACCATCCGTGTGGTCATCTCGGCGTCCGCGGCCACTCCAGCCCCACAGCAGCTGAGGGCAAAGGGAGCATCGGTGTGGGCAGGGCTAGGATGTTCGGGGACCGGGTAGGAACGAGAGGGCGGTACTTTTTTGCGTGAGGGACTGGGGCTGGGGGAGTCTCACTAGATTTTAGGGGCGATGAAGTGGATCTTCTCGCAGTTCTTGTCCGCCACTACTTCATCATTAGTGGCCCGCGTATCCGCACCCAGGATGACCCCGTCCTGAGGAGAAGGGGCCACTGCCTCAGTGCCGGCTCGATACCCCCGGCCGTCCCTCTAGTCCCACAGTCCCTTCCCGTGCTCACTCGGAACACAAGGCCCGCGATGGTAGTCCCGGTCTTGCGTGCGTGAGGGACCCTGAGTCCCGGGAGGACGCGTTCCAGTGATGCATTTCTGGAAACGGAAGGGGTGCCCGACTTTAAGTTCTGCTTCTGAGACTCTTGTCGTATCCCCAACCCGGTCACGGTTTCCCTCATCTCCCGGGGTAAGCCTGGAACCCAGGTCGCCCAACACCCTCTCTCAACCACACTCCGGAAAAAGGCCCATGTCCAAGTGTATGCAGCTCGAGATTAACCCTCCCCCCTTCACCTCTGGCAATTCTCGAAGGAGAAGCCCCCTCGGGGCTCCATCGCTAGCTTCAGCATGTCCGGGCTGGCAGGATCAATAAGGGGTCGGAGGTCAGGTCAGACGAAGAGGCCTGAGGGGAGCAAAAAAGGCCTCCGACTCAGCCTTTGCAGGGCTCCTCGTCCTTTCTTCCTGCTTTCACTTTCGCCTTCACCCTTCCTCAGAGGTGCTGGCCGCTTTCTGCAGCTTTTCTTTCACTTTCACCTTAACCTCTGGGCCAGAGCAAATTGGAAAAAGGGTGATTGATGCTCTTTGCTAGGCCCTCCATGCTGGGTCAGACAGAGGGACACACCCCTCTTGTTCTTGTTTAGCTCCTCCTACCCCTTCCAGTCTGAGCCCCTCCTCTCTTACCCCATCCCCAACTCTATAACCTACAGTCCCAATTGCCTTAAAGCTGTCAGATGGTTTGGCCAGGTCTGTGAATTGCTACTGGACTCCCAACAGCATCAAGCATGGCAGACTTTTGACCTTTGTCACCCTTCTTCCAACTCTTGCTTCTTATTGCCTAAGTCTTCTCCCAGGAACCTCACTCCTCAGCCACAATAAGGGTCCTTCCCTGCATTAGGTGCCATCTTCCCTCTTTCAAGAGAGACACCATGGTCTGTAATCCTAGCACTCTGGAAAGTCAAGGCATGTGGATTGCTTGAGCTCACAAGTTCAAGACCAGCCTGAGCAAGAGTGAGACGCCATCTCTACTAAAAATAGAAAAACTAGCCAAGTGTTGCTGCAGGCACCTGTAGTCCCAGCTACTCAGGAGGCTGAATAAGAGGAACTCTTGAACCCAGGAGTTTGAAGTTGCTGTGAGCTATGATGCTACAGCACTCTACTTGGGGTGACAGAGAGACAAGGTGTCCAATTAAAAAAAGGGGGGCACCTTGGCTGTCCATTTAGGGGCCTAGAGGTATACGGGGCTCTGCTCAAGGCCAAGCCTTATTTCACTTCTCAGTTTGTATCTGTACATATCTTTCTCCTACACTGCCAGTCTTAGCATTCTCTCCTACTTTGGATTTGCACTGGCCTCCCTAGTTACTCCACACTTTCTACCCTAGGCTACACTGTTCCCTGCAGAGAGAGGTTCTTTCTAGATCAGAAATCTAGTCACATTCTTAACCTTATGACCACAGTGGAGGCACCACTCTGTGAAGCTTCCTGTAACCCACAAGGCTCAACCTCTTGGTGCTCCCTAAACTGTCTCAGAGCACTTAGCTTCATTAACAATTATGAAATGATCTGATTAATGGTTGTCACTTGCAAATTCTAAAGTCTTGTGCCTCTGTCACTCACCAGCACTCAAAAGGCTGTCTCAAATCCTGATGAGCAGTGCCTGTGGCTCAAAGAAGTAGGGCGCTGGCCCCATATACCAGAGGTGGCAGGTTCAAACCCAGTCCCGGCCAAAAACTGCAAAAAAAAAAAAAAAAAAAGGCTGTATCACCTCCCCTGGTAGCTGGGACAGCTCAGATCTTCCCCTGCCTGTGCCCCTATCACATGGCCATGGGTGCATCTGGCTTTGTTCCCTACCAGCAGAGGCAACATAGCTGCCTAAACAGCTCACCCAGGAGAGTGGGGAGATGCATTTTTCAAGGTGGCCAGTTCCAACTCAAGCCTTATAGAGCTCATCTTGCCTCATGTTCCGCAGAGCACTGAGCCTGTGGCTGGTGATGTGTGAAAGCATTGATGGGGAATCTAGTGTCTCCCCCTCATCCCACAAGACACATCAGGGCTTATAGCAGGTCTTTATTCAGGAGACAATGGCTCTGGGCTGGCGTTGGGGGATCCAGGGGAACCCTGGCGGTAGGCACCCAACAGGATGGAATTGATGTGTTCCAGTGTCTGGTTGCTGAAGACCATGTTGAGGTGCTGCAGCCCGTGCAGGGGCAACAGATGCACAGGCTGTGGCTGGCGGCCTTGCCAGAGACCACAGAGCTCAGTGCTGCGTGTGGCCACTGTGTCATCACCATCCTCATAAAGCATACCCACAGGGTCCGTGTAAGGGAAACCATCATCATAGATGTAGGTGTGGGGTGTGGGCAGGCCCACACCATAAAGACAGTATACTTCCACACCAGGTGCTGGGAGTCCTGCCAGCAGGT
>CAUYPK010108004.1:0-16113 GCA_963574355.1 Loris lydekkerianus | reverse complement strand
ATGTTGATTCTTCCCAGCCATGAGCAAGGTATGTTTTTCCACCTGTTAACATCTTCGGCTATTTCTTTTCTTAAAGTTTTATAGTTCTCTTTGTAGAGATCTTTCACATCCTTTGTTAGGTATACTCCCAAATATTTCATCTTCTTTGGCACTACTGTGAAAGGAATAGAGTCCTTGACTGTTTGCTCGGCTTGGTTGTGGTTGGTATATATAAAAGCTACAGATTTGTGGGTGTGGATTTTGTAGCCTGAGACATTGCTGTATTCCTTGATCACTTCTAAAAGTTTTGTAGTAGAATCCCTAGTGTTTTCCAGATATACAATCATATCATCTGCGAAGAGTGAAAGTTTGATCTCTTCTGACCCTATGTGGATACCTTTGATTACCTTTTCTTCCCTAATTGCAATGGCTAAGACTTTGATTACAATGTTAAAGAGCAATGGAGACAATGGGAAACCTTTCCTGGTTCCTGATCTAAGTGGAAATGATTTCAGTTTAACTCCATTCAATACAATATGGGCTGTGGTTTTGCTGTAGATGGCCTCTGTTAGTTTAAGAAATGTCCCTTCTATACCAATTTTCTTAAGTGTTTTGATCATGAAGCGATGCTGCATATTATCAAAAGCTTTTTCTACATCAATTGAAAGAATCATATGGTCCTTATTTTTTAGTTTGTTTATGTGCTGAATTACATTTGTAGATTTGCGTATATTGAACCAGCCTTGAGACCCTGGGATAAATCCGACTTGGTCATGGTGTATAATTTTTTTGATGTGTTGTTGGATTCTGTTTGTTAGGATCTTATCGAGTATTTTAGCATCAATATTCATTAGTGATATTGGTCTATAATTTTCTTTTCTTGTTGGGTCTTTCCCTGGTTTGGGGATCAAGGTAATGTTTGCTTCGTAGAATGTGTTGGGTGATATTCCTTCTTTTTTCATATTTTGGAAGAGGTTTAGTAATATAGGTACTAGTTCTTCTTTAAAGGTTTGGTAGAATTCTGACATAAAGCCATCTGGTCCTAGGTTTTTCTTTTTAGGGAGATTTTATATAGTTGATGCTATTTCAGAACTTGATATAGGCCTGTTCAATGAGTTCTGGTTGTGGAAGCAGGTCCAGAGTGTGACACATCTGGATCCAGCAACAGGGCGGGAGGTGGTGCACATGGTTCTGGGAGTACCTGGCACCCAGTGACTTTGGCACAGAGAGCCCAAGGCTCCAGCAGTCTCTGGCCAGGAGAAGGGCTCTGTGCAGAGGCAGGGTGAGCTCCGGAGGGCACACGGCTACCAGAGTCCCTGGCCAGACGAGCAGGCTGGTGTGGAGGCAAGGAGGGTACAGGAGGGAAGACACAGGGTTGCCCAGCTCCCGCAGTTTCTGTTCAGGGCATGCAGAGGCCCGTCAGGTGCAGGTTGTGGGTCGGGGGTCATGGTGCAGCTCTTATGGAGGTCCAGGTGGCACCAAGCCCAGGAGTTTGAGGTTGCTATGAGCCATGATGCCATAGCACTCTACCCAAGGCAACAGCCCGAGGCTCCAGTGTACCCAAACTGGTCTCACTCTGCCCCTGAGGGTTAAGGCTGTAAGGCAGCTCAGTCTCCGCCTTTAGGCTACTCAGTCACTAGGTTACTAGCTCCCACTGATCCTTGGTCTGTGACCCTAAGGGTGGAGCTTGCCAGGGCAGTTCTCTCACAATGGCTCCCTGTGGCCCACAGCTGAACATCATTAGCTCTGTTCGGCTCGGTGGCTCAGACTAGGACCCTAGACAATGCCCAAAGAACTCCGCGCTCCTGCTCAAGCTCTCCCCAAGGCAGTTCAACTGAGTGCCAAGTCCAAAAACACTGAAACAGTTCACAGGTAAGGCATTTCTGGTTTGCAGTCTCACTGCTGCTTGTACTTATGGTTGCTGGTGAGATTAGGTTGATGGAACACAAGGCAACCACTTGCCAGTTTTCCACTGTTTTTGTCCTCTTGGGGTCCAGAAGGCCCTTGCTGATTCCCTGAATCCTCAAAGGGATTATTTTAGGCAGATCCTACCAGCCAGAGATGCCTGGAGTCTTATCTCCTGAGACTCACCGTGCCCTGTTGCAGGGAAGCTGTTACTCTTCTGCCAGCTTGGATTATTCTCCTATTTCTTTCTTAAATGTTTGTATGATGCACCAGTGACACCACCTAGCCCTGGAGAGTTAAACAAGCGTAATTTTAACTACATTGTCAATTTATGTAATAGGCATTGGTGTAGTCAGATGATCTGTTTCTCCTTGAGTGAGTTTTTAACTGATGTCTAAATGTGTAAAGGAACATTTTATCTAAGTTGTCTAATTTCTGGGCATAGAGTTGTCCTTGACATTCTCCCATTATTCTTTTAATATCTGTAGTGTCATAGTCAGTAATATTCTCACTTTAATTTTTCAATATTGATCACTTTTGCCTTCTCTTAACATTTCCTGAATTGTCTGCTTAGAAGTTTAATCACTTTATTGCTCTTTTTGCAACAACCAAGTTTTGTTTTCATTTTTATAATTATTCTTTTCTCTATTTTGATTTATGCTCCTCTATTATTTTCTCACATCTGCTTGCTTTGGGCTAACATCTGTTTTCTATTTTCTAAAACTGAAAACTTGTTTTATTGATTTGTGTGTTATCTTCTTTTCTAATATAATAATTTAGCAATGTAGTACTTCCCTGTGCACTATTCTAGCTGAATACCACAATTTTTTTTTGGTGGTGGTGGGGAAATTATTGAGTTTTTACTTTGAAAACTAGGCCAAATGTAGTGCCAAATTTGGAGGGTTATAACTTTTCAATCTATTAAGAAATTCTAAAAAGGGAAATAGCACACAGAGTCTTTTATTGTTTTAATATTACTATTTGTAGTTAGACTTTATAGTCTATCTAAGAATCGTAACTTTTTCAACAAGGGATACTTATTTGTTAAATTTTGAGCTTGCTTTGGAATTAACCCAAACAACTTCACTCTAAGATATTTTGTTGCCTCTTCTTCTATGATGGCTCCATGGGATGGCATAGCAGACTCTTGTCCTGAGTAAAATATTTGATATTTCCTAATATTTTTCTGATACATTTCCTGGGAAGATAGAGAAAATCTGCTATTACATGTCAAAAGTATTTGTAGCAATCTTTTTTTTTTTTTTAAGAGTAAATCCAATGGATAGCTATAACTACAGAAAACAAACTCCTCTCCACATATGACAAATCTTTTATCATAATCTTTTTGACCCAATTCTTTTAGCTTCCAGTAAACACCAGAACATTCTTACATGCTGTTCTGACATCTTCTGTAGCAGTGGCAGATGCCTCCTTTGTAAGCTTAGGAATGGTTTTCTGACTATAGCAAAACTGGCTCAATTGTATTCAGGAGGTAAGAGGTTGCAGGATTGGTAACTTTTGGAGGCTCTGAGGAAGAAACTATCCCTGGCACATGTTCTAGCTTCTGGTGGTTGCTAGTAATCCTCTAGATCCCTTAGTTTACAGAGATGTACTCCAGTCTTTTCCTGTGTCTCCCTCTGTGGTCATCCCATATACAGTAGAACCTCTATAAAATGACCACTGGAGAGACTAACAAACTGGTGAAATTAAGGAACGAGACCTTCTATATACAGATACATACCTGTGGCACATGTCTAGTCTATGAAAATTAGGTCAACATAAGGAGGTGGTCAATGTAAGGAGGTGGTCAACTATGAATGTCCTATTGTATTTTTGATGTGTATTTTCATATTCATTTTGTACTAAATATTTTCTAATTTTCCAATACGTTAGTACCTTCATAATTCATCATCGCTCAACATTGAGTACTTCCTTAACTTGACTTAATTTTCATAGACCAGACATGTACCCCATGTAAGTACCAGTACAACAGACATAGTTCCTTATGTTGATCACCTCCACATGTTGATCAGCCAGTTACAGTTATGGTCCCTTGGGTGGTCAATGTATAGAGGTTCTACTGTATTTAAGACATTTATCTGATACTTTCAGTTATTGATTTTGAGTTTACTTCTGTTATGACAGTTGAAGTATTTTTACTTTCTGCTTATCCCTTTTTTATGCATATTTTTTCTCTTGCCTTTGTTTAGATTTATTTTTTTTCTCATTCTATTTTTTTTTAACTGTTCTTTGGAAGATATGATTTCACTTTTAATTCTTTTGATCTTTGCCATTGAAAGTATAATACATACTTAATTAAGTCAAAACTTAAAAAGAATCTTTACTGTCTTCAACAATACAATGATTTTAAGCTGCTAATGTTATCTAGTCTTAAACTCTCTTGGAAATTCATTTTAATCCAGCCAATTAAACATTGTTATAATTGATTTATACAGTCAGTATTTGTTTATTCTTAGCCACATTTTTATTACTTTAATTTATTCTTTTTTCCTAGAACCCAAGAGTTTTCTTGTAAGGTTATCTTTCTTCTTCTTTGTGCTTATTTCTCACATATTCTTTTAGTGAGGATCTGTAGGTGGTTATTGGAGCTTTCAAATGATCTCTAATACATTGCATACATTTTCCTTGCCCATGTTCTGAAAGTGGAGAAAGAAGTCCTAGATAAATATAACAAGAATGATATTTCATTACTCGTGAGAGAAGTTATACAACAGGGGCTGGTGGGGGGACAGATGTGCTTTGGAGGAACTGAACAAAATATGCTTTCTGTGAGAAGCATACTCCCCAGTATAAAGAGAGGCTGTCTCTATAAAGTTGTTTTTCTTGAACATGCCTGCATTTTCTTGATTTAAGACACAAAGGGAGGCCTAGAGCTACACTAATTCAGCTTCCTTCAGAGGAAGCTATCATGAGTGATATATTTCAAATGAGGAAATAGTGTTCCCACTTGAAATAATAAACCGTCTGTGTTTTCTGAGAATGCAATTCTGTGTTGATAGTTATTTTTTCTTGGTATGTGGAAGGCATTTCAGCATTGTGCTTTGTCTTTTCTTACTGTTATTGAGAGGTAGGTTATCAGTTTAATTTCAGCTTATTTGTAGGTAAGTTGCATTTCTCCTCTGGCTGCTTTTAAGATTTCCTTTTTGTCTTTCTTGGCTTGCTCTTAAACTAAAATATTCTGGATTTGGACTTCCTTTGATTTATCCTGCTTTTGATTCATTGGAGATTTTAAGAAGACTATATATCTTTCTTACACTCTGGATGTTTCAGCCATTATCAATTCAAATATTATTCCTCGTTCCTAAAACAAATATCTTGTTCTGTTTAACTTTCTTTCATGTTTTCTATCCATCTTTGCTTTTGTGTTGCTATTGACACAATTTTTTCCAGTTGATTTCTTACTTATTAAATTTCTCTTCAATTGTGTCTAATCAACTAATTAATTCCTTCATTGGATTTTGAATTTAACTATACACAGCAGAACCTCCATAGTTGACCACCTCCCTACATTGACCATCCCCTTAGGTTGACCTAATTTTCACAGACGGGACATGTACCACATGTACAGATCAGTACACCATTGCCAGAGTGTCTTTATATGACACAGACTAATGTTTTTGAAATATGTTTTGATACACTTGTTATAAAAATACTTTATTTTCATTGTATCAAACACATTTCAACATCATTGGGAACTCAGAGAATGTTTCCTGATTGGTTGGAGAAACATCAAACCAGTCTATCTGATATTTCATTAAGGTGGTCTCTTGATGAACAAGTGGAAATAGCAATACATACAATATGAGAGTATTGCTCATTTTTTTGTCTTAGAATACTTATAACATTTTCTATAAACTTGCCTCTGTAACTCTTTGATATTTCAGAATAACTATTGAAAATTTTAGTGACATAATGTCTCACAGGCAGCCATTTTAAGGTGTTAAGAATGAATGATTTTATATTCAGTGGAAATCTTTCTAATTTCCTTGTTGTCTGCCTTCTTTTACAGCCAGCCTTTTGAGGTGAGTTAAAGTTTAAACATAAAGCTGAGCTTCATGTTTTCACTAGATTTAAAGAGATGACTTTGCAGTCATCCTACTCATGGGGATTTCAGAGACATAATTATAGAAAGGCAGGCAGTCTTGTCACATGACCAGGGAAATCAAAATAGAGCTTTCATACAATTCAAAACATCCTGAAAGACGCTCTCTAGAAATGACTCACAAATAGCTTCCAACAAGGCTCCAGACAAATGATGACAAAATTCTTTTAGGCCAAAAATATGTGCAAATTTATCCAGATTTGGCATTGCATTATGCCTTTTCTTCTATTTGGTTCATTTTGAGAGTCAGCATAGTATCATCATTGTTTCTTTCAGAAGTAGCAGATACATTCAAATTTGGACATATGGAATTATTGGGCTTCTGGTGGATGAATTAATCCCCCCAAATGTCTGAAAACTTAAAAGCCATACTTTTGGCATCTTTTCAGCTAGACTTGGAGGCATCAGACTAAGTGAATCCTAATTCAAATGCAAGGATATAAATCTAATCGAGAAGACTATTTTGTGCATATTATAAATTATTGGTGAACAGTACATGAAAAGCAACCTGAATTGTCCATTGAAAGCCCACATTCAGGTATTCAGAGTGAAGTGCCGTAGCTTATTACGTCCTATCTCAGTGTTCTCTCCCCGTGGGAAAGGAAGCACACATTTTCCATATGCTAAGCTAACCAGGTAGAAAATCGTTTTGCAGACACGCTGACAGATGACTGTTTCTCCATGAACAATGAGACCACTGTTCCAGTATTGTTCTGTTTGAAGTTTCATTTAGCCTCTTTCACTCCAGTTTTCTTGCACATGTTTTTCTTTTTGCTAATCTAATACCTAAAACTGATCATGTTGGAGATAAAACTTCTCTTTGACATTTTTCAATCCTTTACTTAAATTGGAGCACTCAGAGACTGGGTTTGAGACCTCTTTCCTCTTTTTTTGTTTTACCTATGCATCCTGAATGGTTTTTATTTTGCATCCTAAGTTTTTAAAACTCTGTTGTCCAGCCTCAGTTCCCTCTGCCTCTGCCCCAGTTCACCCCATTCCCACCTTCGCTTGGACCAATGTAACTGGCTCCATGCGTGTCTTCTGACTTGCAGGGTCTCCTTAGTTTTCCAGGATACCCTTTTTCACTGTGATCAGGCTGTTACCTTTTTAAAAAGTTTAATTTTGATTATGTCACACATTTATTTATAAATGGCATTGGAATCTCCTATTGCATGACTCAGAATAAAATTCCAGCTCTCCTTCCTACCACTTTCATCCTTACACCATCCCAAGCGAATTCACATTTGTAGTTTCCCATGAGTTTGTAATTTGGCTCTCATTCTCTCTTTTGCTTGGCATAATATTTCACCTCTTTCCCTTTTTGGCGCTGTCCTCCTCATTTTTCAAGTTCAGATTTCTTATAGCATTGCTTCCTGAAGATTTCTTGTAGGCAACACAAAGCTGTTCCACTTTTATAATTTTTTTCTTTTGATATTCTCCATATTTCATTTTCATATATGATGACAAATACCATCTGACACTATTGATCACTTCCTATTTAACAACCACAGCAATGTTCCTCTGCAGATAAACAAAAACAAAACAAATACCCTAAGGCTCCAGGAGTTTATCGAAGGTTGCACAGGTAGTGTCAAGTCTGACTTTAGAATCTAGAGTCCTAACTATTTTGCTAAATCATCTTCATAACCCCTTTGCTACATCCTGTCTTCTTCTCCTACTCATATTAATGGCCTTGTTGATTAGCATTTAGGAGGTAATTTTTTATTTTTTATTTTTGAGACAAAGTTTCACTATGTCACCCTCAGTAGAGTGCCATTGCATCACAGCTCACAGCAACCTCAAACACTTGGGCTTATGTAATTCTCTTTCCTCAGCTTCCCAAGTAGCTGGGATGACAGGTGCCTGCCACTATGCCTGGCTATTTTTGTTGTTGCCATCATTGTTGTTTAGCAGGTCCAGGCTGGGCTCGAACCCGCCAGCCCCAGTGTATGTGGCCAGTGCCGTAACCACTGAGCAACGGTTGCCAAGCCAATAGGAGGTAATTGCCTTAGGCTAGGTTCCTGGGTAAAATATTCTAAGATAGAAACTCACATGCAGGAAGTTTGTTGGGGACTGCTCTTGTAACCAATACCTGTAAAAGAATTAAGGAGCCAGGCCTGGGCAAAGACATGAGTTGAACTATGAAGCGTTTGCAGCAAAAGCTTCTGCTCATTCTATGAGGAGTTTAGGAGCTAGGAGGCTCTGAAGATTCATCTCAGCTGGAGGCAAGGGAGCTGGACATACAGCTTTGACCAGTCACTAGATGTGGGCTGTTGCCAGAGAGAGGGTGTAAATTTGGGTATCTCCTTTCAAGGGCGAGCCATCAATGGCCAACATTCCTGGGGGAATTAAACCTCAGTCATGAAAAGAGCTCCAAGGGCTCATCACGGCCTTCAAAATATTATTCTTTTATCTGTGTTTTATGCTCCCCAGTGAATGGACCAAGGTCCACTTTACTTTTCATTACTAGTTTGAAAGTTATAAATTCAGTATTTTTTGTGGATACCATTACAGTTTTAGTTTACCCATTTGTTTGTGTTACTTCTACTTTTTTTCTCTACACTGTAAAAGATCATTGTGATTACTGTTGTTATGTACAACTTTCTAATGTTTACTGTTAATTCCTCTTGCATCTCACTCCTTTTTCTGGGTTCAATTTCTTTTATCTTCTTTACGGTGTTTTTCAGTGAGTATCTATTGAATGCATTTTTTTAGAGACAGGGTATGGCTCTATTGCTTGGGCTAGAGTGCAGTGGCATTATCGTAGCTCACTGTAACCTCAAACTCTTGGGACCAGGTGATCCTCCTGCCTTGGCCTCCTGAGTAGCTGAGATTGCAGGTGTGCACCACCATGCCCTGCTAATCAAGACTTTTTTTTTTTTAATTTTTGTAGAGACTGGGTGGTGGTGGTGGTCTCACTTTCTTGCCCCAGCTGGACTCAAACTCCTGGCCTCAAGTGATCCTCCTTCCCTGGCTTCCCAACGTGCTGGGATTACAGGTGTGAGCCACCACACCTGGCTAAATGCAGATTCTCTTAGTTTTCACTTAACCTGAAATTTTTGTTTGTTCTACCCTTGAATGATCCTTTATCAAGTTGTAGAATTCCAGGCTGAAAGTTACTCACTTTTAGCACTTTGAGCAAATGATTCTTGTCCCCCTGGTGTCTATTTTTGCCTCTGAGAAATTTTCAGCTGAGCTACCTAGCCTACAGCCATCAGCCGTAGCATTCCAAGTAGCTGGGGGAAAAGAACGCCCAGTTCTGGACGCGGATTTTTGTGGTGTATCACCCTGTCCCCTAGGGTAAGTGATCTATTTTGAAAAGAAGAAACTAGAGAGGGAGGAGGAGATGGAAAAAAACTCTACCTAATGGTTCATATTTAAGTTAGAGCTTGGGTGATTCTATATAGGCTATTCTTCCAGGATTCTTTAGCTCAGTAGCCAAATATACTAAGGTTTAATATTCTTTTTATTTTTTTAAAGAGTGTAATATCATTTTCTCCCTTGTCTCTAGTCCTTCCATCAGCCCTGGAATCACCCTCGGGATTAGTTATTTGCAGTCTGATTTAGCAGAGGATAAATTTTATTTCCATATGAACTCAAGAGGAAAAGCCTATGATAACACCTGTAACCCCATTAAACTGAGACAGGTGTGGATTTGAAGGAGAAGATCAGACGAGTTACTAATTAGTGAAGCCAGGATAACCTCAGCAAGCTCAGCTAATTTAATTATTTAGTCTAGAAGATTTCCTTGGAAGAAACTTCAATACTGGGATGTCATTATTTCTGTGAAGCAGAATGGGAGGAAGTACTTCCTCTAATAGTGCAACACATGGCCAAATGCAGTAACAGGACCAAGATTTGATACATTCTCTCTTAACTCTGGTTTGGCACTGTCTACACACTCTGTGTTTGCCACCCATATATATTAATTGAGTGTAACAGTTTACAGAGTCTCATAATTTATACCCAACTTCTTCCAAAAATGATTTTAGATAGTTTATATAAACATGGAAAGATTTTTATAAAACATGCTAATGAACTTGAGTGAAATAAAGTGAGAGTCAGTTGGTAAAAAAATTACTATACACAAATGCCTACCCCACAGCTTGACACCGTTAATAAAGGAGGGTCCCATCCCATCTGATGGCTGATGAAGAGAAAATCTAACAGGGACACAACTTTTTTTTTTTTTTTTCCTTCCTTCCTTCCTTCCATCCTTCCTTCCTCACTCACTCCTTCCATCCCTCCCTCCTTTGCTCCCTTCCTTTATACCTTCCTTCATTATTTTTTTTTCCACAGCGTCTCACTCTGTTATCCCAGCCTAGAGTGCCGTGACATCAATCTAGCTCAGAGCAACCTCAAACTCCTGGGTTCAAGGCATCCTCCTGCCTCAGCCTCCCAAGTATCTGGGACTACATCCACCATGATGTCCAGCTAATTTCTCTATTTTTAGTAGGGATGGGATCTTGCTCTTGCTCAGGCTGGTCTCAAACTCATGAGCTCAAGGGATCCTGTCACCTCAGCCTCCCAGAGTGCTAGGATTACAGGCATGAGCCATGGTGCCTGGCCATAACTTTAATACTTTATTTAGTGACATGCAGCACTCTTTCCTAGTAAAGAGTTTTAGAAGGAAAATCTTCCACAGATCTCCATGTCCCTAAAAGCAACCCTTCCAAAACCAATTTAATATCTAAGGCGCTGTACTAGAAATATAAATTAGCTGGAAAAAACATTTAAACATATGAAACATTTGTCCATAAAATAAGAACATAAAACCAAGTTTCGCAGATACTTGGAAAAGTTGGGAAAAGGTTAAGAAGAAGGTGGATGATGACTTTCACATTGAATTGCAATTGGATGACAAATAATTTTCTATCTTGTGACTTCTCTTTAAAGACTTTATAATGGCATTAAAATGCAAAATTTCAGAGCACTGCAAACTTTGAGTCAATATTGCAGGGTAGATGTGGCAGGACTGAGAGATCATCACAGTAAAACAAGTCTTCCAGTTAGTTCTACAACCCAGGTAGAGCAGCAAGGAGAAATGGAGAGTGCTGTTTTATCCACTTTTAATTTAAATAGACCACTTTAGAAATGCACTGCCTACATCAAGAAAACATGATTACCACGCACGTTTTTATTTGTTTTGTTTTTGTTTGTTTGGTTTTGGTCCTATGTCTTTCTTAAAACTATCCATTCCTCTCTAACCACATTCCCTCTTCACTCAGACCTTAGATGATGTCTGTAGAGAAGGTCTCGCTTCATTTGGTGTCTTTTGAAAGAAGCCCTTGTACTGATTTTATCTCATCTTTCCTACAGCTGCAGAATAGCTTTTTCAAAAGTTTCATGGTCAACCTTCAAATCAAGTTGAAACACAGAATGGCAATCAATGCTGCATGTATTCTGTGCCTGAGTTTCTAGCCCTATCACTTAGAATTACTCTTTGGCAACTTGTGCTTTAATATGCTTGCAGGAAACTTTCCAGGTCTCTGAAACATTGCATGTGTTGTTCCCTCCTACTGAGTGTCCTCCCTCATCTAATAATATCACCTACTTTTCCTTCAACATACACTAAAGTATTACTCCCAAGAAACCTGTGTGTTGGCCTCTTCTAAATTTTAAGGTTCTTCTCCACTGCCTTGCAATAACATTCCTAGCACTCCACACCTACCTCTAGCAGTTACCATTATCATGGCTCAGAAACATGCCCATTAGACCCCAAACTTCTAGTGTTTTGAAACACTTCTCCTTTCCATAAGAGTTTGCTAAATACATGAAGGAAATAAAAAGAGTGAATTCAGATGAGTATTTTGGCTCTAATGAATGGTTGGTGGGGAAGGAAGTCAAATGGCACCAACAAAATTACTGATTGGCTGTAAATTTTCTTATTCCAGGTATTCCATGATCATCCTTATTACAGGTAGTTGAAGGTCAATGTGCTCTTTAATAGATAACTTTTTGGTCATATCATGCAACTTCCTTAAGAATAATGGGACCCAGGTTTTATGTTCTTAAATATGATAATAACTTGGTGTATCTGCTTAGACAAATAAGCCAAACTCTGCTTATTCATAACTAAATGAAAGGGCTATGTCATAGATTTTTTTGTGTGGGTCTTTTTTTTTGTTTGTTTTTGTTTTTGTTTTTATTTATTTATTTTTTATTAAATCATAGCTCTGTACATTGATGCAATCATGGGATACAATGTGCTGGTTTTATATATAATTTGAAATATTTTCATCAAACTGGTTAACATAGCCTTCATGGCGTTTACTTAGTTATTGTGTTGAGACATTTATAGTCTACATTTAGTAAATTTCACATGTACCCTTGTGAAATTGATAATTGGTCCCACCAATTACTGTCCCTCCACCCATCCACCCCTTTCCCCTTTCCCTATATTCTTGGGCTATAATTGGGTTATAGCTTTCATATGAAAGCTATAAATTAGCTTCATAGTAGGGCTGAGTACATTGGATACTTTTTCTTCCATTCTTGTGGTACTTTGCTAAGAAGAATATGTTCCAGCTCCATACATGTAAACATGAAAGAGGTAAAGTCTCCATCTTTCTTTAAGGCTGCATAATATTCCATGGTGTACATATATCACAATTTATTAATCCATTCGTGGATCGATGGGCACTTGGGCTTTTTCCATGACTTAGTAATTATAAATAGGGCTGCGATAAACATTCTGGTACAAATAATGTAAATTATATTTGAATAGATTTTTTTTTTTCAATCTGTGTGCTGTTATCTATGAAGGTTATTGAGAAAAACATTCACCAAAACATAAGCATGGATGATCAGCACAGTTCACATCTATAATCCCAGTAAATTCATAGGCTGAGTCAGAAAGATCACTGGAAGTTAAGGAGTTTCAGACCAGACTGTGCAAGATAGTAAGTCCCAACTTGTCCAAGAAATAATTGAAAAACTTCCCCAGAAGTAGTGCCATGAATCTGTACTCTCAGCTGCTGAGAAGCATAAACTCAAAAAAATCACTTTATCTTAGCAACTTGCATTTCCTTGAGAAATGAGGGTGCCAACATATTTTTCTGAGGCAAAGGGGGAAACATAGTATCCAATGTATAAGAGAGATACTGTATAGATGTAGTACAAATCTGGTAGCATACAAAATATTGTATACATGTATCCCAAGTGTAATTTGTTACTAAGATTTCCAGTCCAGTTAAATATGAGAAAATCAAGAAATAGAACACACTACATTAATCAATCAATAGGAAAAACCACATTTCACCTCAAGTAACACAGAAAAGTTTTTTTTTTTTTTGACAGAGGCAACATACTTTTTAAATAAAATCTTTAAAAAATATTAATATCTCAGGAATGGAAGAAAAATATTCAATGTACTCAGCCCTACTATGAAGCTAAATTATAGCTTTCACATAAAGGCTATAATCCAACTATAGCACAAGACTATGGGGAAAGGGTCAAAAAAGGGGAAGGGAGGGGGGAGGTTTGGGTGAAGGGAGGTTAATGGGTGGGGCTACATCTATGGTGCATCTTAGAATGGGTACAGGTGATTGCACTACTGTACACTGCTATGATTTAACAATAAAAAAAAATTACATGAAGGGAGGCACCTGTGGCCCCGTATGCTGGAGGTTGTGGGATCAAACACAAACCAGCTAAAAATTGCAGAAAAAAAAATTAGATGAGGGTTGTTTCCTACTGTTGAGTCAGTAGGGTGTCTGCCCCAGATACCAAAAACGACGGGTTCAAAAATAGGGCCAGTCAAACAGAAACAACAACAAACAATTTTACCCCATTTTTGGAACAAAATGATAATGAAGACATGAATTACCAGAACAGCTGTGGTAGCACAAAGACAGTCCTAAGAGGGAAACTTATAGCATTGAAAGCCTTCCTCAAAGAAATAGAAAGTGAGGAAGTTAAACACTTAATAGGACATCTCAGACAATTTGAAAGGAAAGAATCTTTCAATCCCAAACCCAGCAGAAGAAAAGAAATAACCAAAATTAGAGCAGAATTAAAGAAAATTGAAAAAAAAAAAAAAGCATTGTACAATGAATCAATAAATCACAAAGTTGCTTTCTTGAAAAGGTCAATAAAATAGAAAAAAACTTTGGCAAACATAACAAGGATAACAAGAGGAAAATATCTAATTTCATCAATCAAAAAAGACAAAGGAAAAATAACTCTTCAAAAATTTAAGATATCCTTAATTAATATTACAAGAAAGTCTTTCTGCAAATATGAAACTCTGAAGGAAATAACCTATTACTTGGAAGTACACCACCTTTTAACTACTCTCAAAAATCTTCTTGAAATAAAAAGTGTGGGAGCAGATGGCATCACATCAGAATTCTAGCAAATCTTTAAAAAGGAACTAGTACCTATATTACTTAACATTTTCCAAAAGATAGATTAACAATGGATAATACCCAAAACATTCTAGGAAGAAAACATCAACTTGATTTCCAAATCATGAAAAGACCCAATAAAAAAGGGAAAATTACAGACCAATATCTCTAATAAATATTGATGCAAAAATATTCAAGAAAATTCTATAAAACAGAATCAAGAAACAAATCAAAAAAATTACACACCATGATAAAGTGGGTTATATCCTACAGTTTCAAGGCTTCTTCCATATACGTAAACCTATAAATATAATTCATCACATAAAAAAAATTTTAAAAAGAACATGCAATTTTCTCAATTGATGCAGAAAAAGCTTTTGATCATATCCAGCATACTTTAATGATCAGAACATTTAAGACAATATGTACAGGGTAGCACATCTGGCTCAAAGCATGGAACACTGGTCAACATATAGTAGAATTGGCAGGTTCAAATGTGGTCCTGGCAAAAAACATCAAAAAATAAAAACAAAATAAAAATATAATTGTTACACAAGGGACATTTCTTACACTGACACAAATCATCTACAGTAAACCTACTGCCAATATCATATTGAATGGGATGTAATTAAAAATATTTTCACTCAGATCAAGAACAAGGTAAGGATCTCATTGTCTCCAATGCTTTTCAACATTGAAATGGATGTGTTAGCCCTCAAAATATGGTAATAAAATGTGATCAAGGGCATCCATAAAGGCTCAGAGGAAATCAAACTTACAGTCTTTACAGATGATATGATTGTATTTCTTGAAAACCCCAGAAATTCTACTACAAAACTCTTAAATGTGATCAAGGAATACAGCAGCATCTCAGATTACAAAATCAATAATCAAAATTCATAGTATTTATATATACCAATAATAGTCAAACTGAAAAAACAGTCAAGGACTCTATTTATTTTACAATAGAGCCAAAGATGATGAAATATTTGGGAGTTTTCTTAAAAAAAATAAAATAAAATGGGAAAGATCTCTAAAAAAAAAAACTATGAACTATGAAACTCTAGAAATTGCTACAGTTTTTTGGAAAGAAACTCTAAACTTTCTAACAGAAGAAATAGCTGAAGATGTTAACAATTTTTTGTAAAATCATACTATGCTAATGCCTGGGAATAATCAACATTGTAAAATTGTCCATACTACCTAAATCAATATACAAATTTAATGCAATCCTATGATAGTACCACTGTCATACATTAAAGACCTCAAAAATATAAAACTTGGTTTTGTATGAAATCACAAAAAAAAAAACTTGAAAAGCCAAGACATTACTATGAAATAAAGACAATTCAGGAGGAATCATGCTACCAGACCACACACCATAGTATAAATTGATAGTGATCAAAACAACATGGTACTGACACAAAAAACAGAGAGGCAGATGTATGGAACAGAATAGAAAACCAAGAGATGAACCCAGCTACTTACTATCATTTGATCTTCCATAAGTCAATTAAAAATTATCACTGGGGAACAGACTCCTTATTTAAAAAATGGTGCTGTGTGAACTGACTGGTGACCTGTAGAAGACTGAAACTGGACCCACACTTTTATTATTAAGATAGACTTTCACTGGATTACAGCCTATAAGTTAAGACATAAAAGTATAAAAATGCTACAAGAAAGTGCAGATAAAACACTAGAAGAAATCATTCTGGGTCAATATTTTATGAGAAGGACCTCGGGCCAATTGTAGCA
>CAUYPK010108001.1:0-20832 GCA_963574355.1 Loris lydekkerianus | reverse complement strand
ACAAATAGCCCAGTGAGATGGATTGTTAGTTCATTTTATAGATAAGAAAATGGGGGCGGCGCCTGTGGCTCAGTGAGTAGGGCGCCAGCCCCATATGCTGCGGGTGGCGGGTTCAAACCCAGCCCCAGCCAAACTGCAACAGAAAAATAGCCGGGCGTTGTGGCGGGTGCCTGTAGTCCCAGCTACTCGGGAGGCTGAGGCAAGAGAATTGCTTAAGCCCAGGAGCTGGAGGTTGCTGTGAGCTCTGTGATGCCATAGCACTCTACCAAAGGGCCATAAAGTGAGACTCTGTCTCTATAAAAAAAAAAAGAAAGAAAGAAAGAAAATGGAAGCTCAAAGAGGTAGTGTGACCATCCTGAAGTCACACAGCCTGTAAGTGTTGAAACTAGGATTCAGACTTTCAAGCCCGAGATACCCTCCTTTCCCTTCTAGAAAGCACGTCAGAATTCCATACATGGGCTAGATTTTCAAGTTCCATTAAGGCACTGCTACGGTTTCCACTGTTTCTTTGGAGAGGATGTAGATCTCAGCAGCACAGCTCCTGAGAACCACCCGGTGTTTGGGAATAGCAGGGCCCAGCGATGGGGGTCGGAAGGTCTTTTCTCCAGGTCTGATCCTCACCGCCCTGTCCCTGCTGGCTGTGACTTGCTGCAGTGGGCTCCTTTGTGTGGAGTCACCTCCTGCAGCTGATGGAGACAAATGACCCACTGAAATGGGCCCTCCAAGACACCCTCCCAGAGGACATCCTCAGCCAGGAGTTCCATCCAGAGACATGGAAACACTCGTCCTATTCCGATGTCACTTTCCGCTCAGGTATGGCTGTCCTGGGCAGCCCCTGTCCTGTTCTGGGGCCACCAAGGCTTGGGGACCTGAGTTCCAGCTCCTGAAGGCATATTGATCAAGGATGTTATACCCGAGGGTGAACTATTTATTTGGCATTTGCTTGATATTTTGCTATATCCCCGTGTCACCTGACGCTCTTGTTGGAAGAGATAAAAGAAAGTCCAATAGGTGTTTTATAACATTCAGCTGAATTCTTCCATCTTTTCCTAAACTGGCTCTTTTTAGCTTATTTCAAAAAGGAAACGTCCTCTCACTACCATTAATAGAAAACCAATTTAATTCTCTGTGAAGAAAAGGCAATCCTAAAAGGAAATGCTGTACAGCCAGAGGCAGGTAATGACTCTGTTATTATAGTAATTCTGGACTGTGTTGTCGGCTGAGAGCCGTGCAGTTTGAAAACTGGTTTTCTGTGTATTTAAAGAGAGATTAGTCCCATCCTGAGACTGCCTCTTTGTTGTGATTAAACAGAAAATCCAAATGGGAATCTCTTTCTAGCTGAGGTCCCTAAATCACCTTGGCCGTTCTGGGCCGCCTGGTGGTGAGGGGCAGCTCTGGGCACTTCTCTCTGACTGTCAGGGGATGCAGGCAGGAGTGTGACCCTCCAGCCTCCCTCTGTCCTGAGAGGATTAAGGCTGTTTTCCACCCCAGAAGGATGCACCAGGTGTGTGGCCGGGTCTGCAGCTGTGGCCCCTCATAGCTGAGCCTCTGCTGTGTGAGGGGTGCAGAATGAACCCACCCTATTTCCTTTCTCCTAGTGACTGGCAGCCTGGGAGCCAACCTGGAGAGGACCCTTCTCTTCTCTTCCGCCTCCTTCCTTCCTCGTTCTGCCACCACCAACCTGACCATCCATGTCATGGGTCATGCCTTCAACCTCCTAGAGGTAAGAGGAGGGCCTTGCTGTAGTCACCCCAGGATCTGTCCTGGATTTGGGCAGAAATTATTCCATCCACTCATCTATCCATCCATTCCTTGCCTCCGTTGTTCTACTTCCAGTCCCTATATCCATCCACCCATCCATTTTCCCCATTATTTACCCTTATACCCACCCACCCACAGGTACATCAACATATCTGTCCATCCACTCATATTCCTCTCTCCATCCCTCTTACCTCTCCACCCATTTATCTGTGCACCTACCCTTCCATCTGTCCATCGATCCGTCCATCTGTCCATCCATCTGTCCATCTGTCCATGCATCCGTCCATCTGTCCATCTATCCGTCCATCCGTCCATTCATCCATATGCCCTCCCACCCATCTTTCCATCTACCCTCCTACCATCTCGCCCATCTGTTCTTCTGTGGCTGAGAGCTGTGACATCCGCTCATCCCTCACTCCTGTGATGTCCACGCATTCCTCCATCTACGTCCATCCACATCCATCAACCCATCCTCTGATTCATTCATCCTCCATCCACCCACCCACCAGCCATTGCAAGAACATGCATCCTCTGCTGGACATGTTCTAGGCATGATGCTGGGCACTGGGGACAGTGATGAGTGTGAGAGACCCTGGCCTCTTGGAGCTGCTCACAGCTCAGAGAGGGAGGGAGATAAGAAATGTATAAACACATCGATAAAGCGATGACGACTTTCAATAGTGCATCCAGGGAGGAGGAGTTAGAGCTGAGACCTGAGGGATGGGCATGTGTATAGCACACGCAGAGTGGAGGTAGGAGCCTTCCCGGAAAGACCAGGAAGTGTCAGGATCCTAAGAAAAGTAAGGGCTCGGTGTGTTAGAGGAGAAGAAGCAGAGTAGGGGTGTGGAGGAGACGGTGAGATCAGAGGACAGGGGTGGCAGGGCAGGGTTTAGGGTGGGGCGGGACGTGATGGGATCTGACCATTTGGCTGTTGTGTTGGAACAGGGATTGTGGGGGAATCTGTGGGATAGAGAACACTCCTATGTCCTCTGTCCAGCCAGTAGATTACCGTGGGGCCCTTCATCTCCCTCCTTCAGGCCTGTGGAGCTCATCTGAAGGAGAGTGTTCTGTGTCCTCTCCTGACTGCTTCTAATTTTGGAAAGCAGGGCCCGTCACCCAAACTTTGCCAGTGAGGCAGGGGACCGGCTCAGATCTGCCAAGGATTGACCTCTGGGGATTTCTCCCCAGTGCTGTCAGAGAGATCTGGATGGGAGGAGCGGAGGAAGAGTGGTTAGAAAGGAGGAGAGATGTCCATGAGAAAGGAGAAGTAAATGGATGAAGGAGGTGGGGGGGGGGGGTAAGGGTGGGTAGAAGATGGAGAGGCAGGTGGGCGGAGGGATGGGAGGGATGCAAGGATGGGCCGGCAGATGGCAGGAAGAGGGGACAGAGGGAAGGGTGCTGGCCATCCAACTGAGAACCCAGCAGGTCAGGCCTTCAGGGTCCTTGGAGAGCAAAAAGTCCCTGCCCTCATCTAGACACACAAATTAAAAATACAAGTCCCTGCCCTCATCTAGACACACAAATTAACATCTGCTGTGTGTGTGGGGGGGGGCAGAATAGGTGGGAAGAGAGTGCCTTGGGAATTCAGGGAAAGCTTCCCAGGGGTGGTGATATTGAAACAAGCCCCAAAGAAGCAGCAGAAATTCTGACTGTGTGGCACCTGCACAGATGGAGTTTGTGGGTCTCCCACAGCTGTGCTGCTTTACCTGAGCCCAGGTGGGCACCAGGAGCCCCCAGTATGCCTGCCCCACTGCTCCTGATCACCCAAGTGACTGGGGGGCTGCGCTCTGACCCCTGGCTTCCCTTCTCAGCTGGGGCTCCATCTGGAAAATGCCGAGGAAGTTGCCAGCCGGCTGTTTGGTGGGAAGTCATTCTGGGGACAAGAAGAGGAGAGGCTGGGCCGGAGAAGCCCCCAGGGCCGGCACCATAGTCAGGCAGCCTTGTGTGTCCAGAAGAGAGCGGCAGGAAGATGAGGGACCTACAGCAGAAGGTAAGGGATGGGCCCTAGCCCCTGCTCCCCAGGCGAACCACCCGTCAGACTCGGGGTTTTGTACTGGGGCCTCCAGGTTTTTGCACTCTGGCCTGCCCACTCTTTATGGCAGGGGTCCTCAAACTTTATAAACAGGGGGCCAGTTCACTGTCCCTCAGACCATTGGAGGGCTGGACTATAATTAAAAAAAAAAACAACTATGAACAAATTCCTATGCACACTGCACATATCTTATTTTGGTAAAAAAACAAAACAGTAACAAATATAATCACACTGCTGCATGTGGCCCACGGGCCATGGTTTGAGGACCCCTGCTTATGGAAACAAGTTAACGAGTTGCTGGGCCAGGTCTCAGTAGTCAGCTGTTACTCTGCTTTATTTAGAAAAACTGGTTATTGAAGTATAACCTACAGATCAGAGATCCCTAAGTTGTATGTGAACAGCTTGATGCACGGCCACCAGCCTGCACACCTGTGTCACTAGCACCCAGGCCCTCCCGGCACCCAGGGGTGGCTCTCTGTTTTACCTTCCCCTTCTAGTAACACCCACCCTTAAGCAGAGGTAACCATTGTGCTGACTTCTGGCAGTGCCAATTAGTGCTGCTTTCTAAAAACCAGCTTTGTTGAGGTCTAGTTGACACATGATAAATGGCACTTGTTTACGGTATGCATTTTTTTTTTTTTTTAAGAGATGGGGTTTTGCTCTGTCTTCCAGGCTGGAATGCAGTGGTGCAATCACAGTTCACTGTAGCTGTGAACACCTGGTTCAGCCTCCTGAGTAACTGGGACTACAGCACATGCCACCATGCCTGGGTAATTTTCAAAAAAAATTTTGTAGAGGCTCAGTGCCTGTAGCTCAGTGGCTAGGACGTCAGCCATATACACCTAGGCTGATGGGTTCAAACCCGGCCTAGGCCAGCTAACACACAGTGACAACTGCAACAAGAAAATAGCCAGGTGTTGTGGCAGGTGCCTGGAGTCCCAGCTGCTTGGAAGGCTGAGGCAACAGAATTGCTTAAGCCCAAGAACTTGAGGTTGCTGTGAGCTATGACGTCGCAGCACTCTACCGAGGGTGACATAGCGAGACTGTCTCAAAAAAAAAAAAAACTTTTTTTTTTTTTTTTTTTTTTGTAGAGACAGGACCTCACTGAAAATGTTGCCTAGGCTGATCTCAAACTCCTAGGTTCAAGAGATCCTGCCACGTTGGCCTCCCAAAGTTCTGGGATTACAGACATGAGCCACTGCACCTGGCCAAAGTGTACATGTACAATTTGATAATTTGTGACCCAGGTGTACGTCCACGGAACCATCATCATGATAAAGCTAATGAACATATCCATCGCCCCCAGAAGTCTTCTCCTGATCCTTACTTATCCCTCTTGTCTTGCCTCTGTCCCTAGAAGCTACCAAGAGTCTTTTCGTCACTTTTGATTAGTTTGCATTTTCTAGAATGTTACATAAACTGGATCATGGAACATGAGTTTGTTTTCAAAGCCTGTACTTTTTTGTTCAGCCTCTTTCTTTCGGTGTAACTATTCCGAGATTCATCCATGTTGTAGGGTATACTGAGTTTATTTCTTTTTATTTCTGAGGACCATTCCACAGAGTGGCTGTGGCCTCGTTTGTTTATCCCTCCCCTGTGGATGACATTCAAGCTGTCTCCAATGGTGGCTATGAAAGAATGCTGCTGTGAACATCCGTGTCCCAGTCTGTGTGTGGGCATGTGCTTTTTCACTTCTCTTGGATAAACAAGTAGGAGTGGCTGGATGTTTAACTTTCTCAGAAACTGCTACACTGCTTTCCAAAGCGATCATACCATTTTGCATTCTCACCAGCAGCACAGCAGAGTTCCAGCTTCTCCACTTCCTCACCGACGCTCGATGTAGTTAGACTTTTAAATTTTAGCCATTCTACTAGTGTGTAGTAGAACCTTGTGGCTTTAATCTGTCTTCCCTTCATGACCGATGATGTTGAACTTCTTTTCATGTGCTCATTTGCTATCCGTATGTTATCTTTGGTGAAGTAGATGTTCACATCTTTAGCTCATTTTCTTTTATTGGATTATTTTCTCATTATTTGGAGAAATCTACATAAATTCCAGAAACAAGTCCCTAACCAGGTATGTGCCCCAGAAATATCTTTTCTTAGGCTGTGGTGTGCCTTTTTGTTTTCTTTACTTTTTTCTTATTCGAGACAGTCTCACTTGGTCACCTGGAGTGTTGGGGCATCATAGTAGCTCACAGTAACCTCAAACTCTTAGGCTTAAGTGATCCTCTTGCCTCAGCCTCCCATGCAGCAGGAACTACAGGCGCCCACCGCAATGCCTGGCTGTTTTTTCTATTTTTAGTAGAGACAGGGTCTTACCCTTGCTCAGGCTGGTTTTGAACTCCTGAGCTTAAGCAATCTACCTGCCTTGGCTTCCCAGAGGGCTGGAATTACAGGCGTGAACCATTGTGCCTGGCCCCTTTTTGTTTTCTGAATGGCATCTTTTAGCATAAATTATTAATTTTGATGAAGTCAAGTTTATTACTTTCTTTTATGGATAGTGCTTTGGGTGTCATAGCTCAGAAAACTTTGCCTGATGTGACATTACATGGATTTTCCTAGGACATTCTGCAAATTTCCAGAGTGTGCCCTCTCCCTGTACATCTGTCTTGTGAAGTCCAGCTGGCTTGGTCTCCCCAGACTCCCAGCTCCTCAAATCAGGATAGTCCTCCTGGCTCAGCCCCTGTTCCCCCTTCCTAAATCATAGCCTAGACGTTCCCTGCAGGCAGCAAACTGCACTCACCTCACTCTCTTGGGCTCATTGTCTTACATGAGCTGATGTCTAAGGTCTGGGAACCTTTGATCAATCTGTTTCATCTGAGCTCCCAGCTGGTCCACACGGGAGGGTGATTCTTGTTTCCATTACTCCAATTTGGTTGGCAGTAGAATCATATTCAGCTCCTTTTATGAACTTTATATGAATGTAAGATTTCACCATATGCTCTTTTTTTTAAATAATTTTTTAATGTATGTGGATTTACTATTTTTTTTTTTGAGACAGAGTCTCACTCTGTCGCCCTGGGTAGAGTGCCGTAGCATCACAGCTCACAGCAACCTCCAACTCCTGGGCTTAGGTGATTCTCTCATCTCAGCCTCCCTAGTAGTTGGGACTACAGGCACCCGCCACAACACCTGGCTATTTTTTTGTTTGCAGTTTGGCTGCGGCCGGTTTGAACCCGCCACCCTGCGCTGCCCAGATTTACTATTTTTAAAGTGAATGATTCAGTGATATTTAGTACATTTCCAGTGCTGTGCCATCATCGCCTCTGACTAGTTCCAGAACATGCCTTGTGCCCATGAAGCAGCCACTCTCCTGACCCCTGGCCATGCCCATCTGCCTGCTGTCTCTATGGATCGTCCTCTTTGGGATGTTCCATAAAAACAGAATCACACAATACGTGATCTTTGTCCAGGCTCCTTTCACTTAGCATTTGTTTCTGAAGTTCACCCCCATTATGTTAGTACTCCATTCCTTTTTAAGACTAAATAATATTCCCCTAATTGGACAGACCACATTTGTTTATCCATCATTTGGTGACAGACATTTGGGTTGTTTCTACCTTTTTGCTACTAAGAATAATACTTCTTTTTGTGTGTGTGTCTGACTTCTTTTTTTTTAAGAATTATTGTGACACTCACCTATGCTGTTGTGTGTACTTAATAATTTCTTCATTCTCATAGCTGTGGCATTCTATTGCATGAACACACCAGCACTTCATCCATTCTACTTTTGATGGAATTTCAGGTAGTTTCCTTACTTTCAGGCTATTATAAGTCATGCTGGGAACGCTCTTTCTGGTGAACATCTGCCCACCTGTTGGGGTTATAGGAGTGGAGTTTCTAGGTTTTAGGGTATGTGTGTCTTTTGCCTCCTGCTTTTCCACTTCATGTTGTAACTTGAGTATTCTCTTACTAGAAATTCTCTGTCGGCATACATTTTAATATCCATCTATGCATGGGACCATAGTTGACATAACTGTCCCCCACTGATGGACATGTACGTCGTTGGCAACATTTTGCTCTTATAAAATGTCACTGGCACCTACATCTGATGGTGATCAAGATTGAATAGCTGGGGTGTTTGTTCACATATTCACGCATTTGCTAATCGCTGAGTGTGAACCGGGGCCTGGGAACACAGTCATGAGCAGGATGGTCCCTGCCATGGAGAGCACCTTGGACTAGAGCTGGGGCCAGCAAGTGACTAGAATGAGAGAGATGGGATGGGTATAAACATTTCTTGTTGAAATGCATAATCACTTGGGTTTTTTTTCTTCACTTTTTTTTTTTTTTTTGAGTCTCATGCTATTGCCCTGGGTTGAGTGCTGTGGCATCATAGCTCATAGCAACCTCAAACTCTTGGGCTCAAGAGGTCCTCCTGCCTCAGCCTCCTGAGTAGCTGGGACTACAGTTGCCCACCACTATGCCCAGCTAGTTTTTCTATTTTTAGTAGAGACGGGGTCTCACTCTTGCTCAGGCTTGTCTTGAACTCCTGACATCAAGCAATCCACCTGCCTCAGCTTCCCAGGGTGCTGGGATTACAGGTGTGAGCCACTGTGCCTGGCCTATTTTCTCACTTTTCATAGAGCCTCACATCTCAAGCATAGTTCCGGACGGCTGCAGGTACTTGGCCTCAGTGATGGAGAACAATAGGGAGTGGTGGGGACCGTGGCCGTCGTAGAAGCATGTTCCTCAGCTCACAGTGGCAGCCACTGCTCAGCCCTGGCCATCTTTGCTCTTTGTTGTGGGGGGTGGGCAGGCCAATATTTCTCTTTTTAAAGAAGCCGGAGATTTGGGTTTTATAAGTCCATATGTCTCCAATTTGTTGGAAACAAATTCAATTTGCAAAAAAATGTACATGGCATGAAAAGCGTCAAAAGACTAAGAAACTCATAAACAGAGAAGATAGGGAGGCACGGCAACTTGATGCGGTGTGGTTGGCTGGATTGGATCCTGGAACAAAAAGAGTAGAAAGAGTCCATGAATGGAAAAACTGGTGCAACCCAAATGAAGCCTGGAGTTTACTTGATGGTCACATACCCATGTTGGTTTCTTAGTTTGCACCAAAAACCCTGGAGATATAAGAGAGTAATGGTGGGAAGAACTGGTTGAAGGGTATGTGGGAACTTTCTGTACCATCTCTGCAACTTTTCTATAAATCTAAAATTATTCATAAATAAAACACTGCAGTACTGTGCAGCTCAAGGAAAACACACCTGGAGGTGGAACTTGGTTCACGGGCCAGAGCTTTGCAAGCCCCACCTGGACCCCACACACCCCTGCCCTTTTTCTCCAGGTACCCCTTCCCCCTCCCAACGTCCCGACACTTTGCTCCTGCTGACCTGGCCTGACTCCTTGTCTGGGTTCTCTCTCAGGCAGACTGGAGGCGCAGGCCACAGCAGGCACTGTGGTGTGAGCTGAGCATGAAGGTGTTTGGCATGAGCCGAGTTTTGTGAACTGTGGGGTGCTGGGGAGCCCCATGAAGCGTCAGTCCCTGAACTTGGTCGAGCTTGCTATCAGGCTCCTGAAGGTACCCTCCACCCCCCAATCAGCCCCCTCCCTTGCCTGAGCATGAAAGTTGAAGACAGGCTGCCTGAGTTGAAATCCTGGCTCCACCATTTACCTGCTTGGGCCTGGTGCTTAACTTATGGCCTTGGTTTCTGCATCTGTGAAATGGGGATAATGCATAAAAACAATGACAATAAAATATCTGTTCATAGGGCTTTTACCCTGAGTGAGTAAATGCAGTGAAAACAAGGGGAGTGTGATGGCACACCGGGCATGTGGGCAGCGCCCCACGTAGGACCCACAGTCCTCCCTACCTGGCTAACTCTGGAACCCCCGGCCCCTGACCTTTCTCATGAACAAACTGCCTAGGTTCAAACCCTGGCTCTACCCCTTTCTAGCTACATGGTGTTGTGTGGTTTCCTGATCTGGAAACTGGAGATAATGCACTCTCTGAGGATGAATGAGGTCTCTTGTGCTCCATGCTTGGAGGTCGCCTGGCCTATAGTGAGGTGGCCTCGCGCACCATTATGCTTCTTTGGCTGCAGGGACAGGAAGTGCGGGTGAGCCGGAGGCTGAGCCTGGCCATGGAGGAGCTGGTCTTTCCCACCATGTCTGGCATTCCCCCGGCTGACCCTAAACTCCTTGGCTCCCATCAGTGTCCGGGTATGAGGAACGGCTGCCTTCCAGCAGCGCTCAGATTTCTTTGTGAACGGTTATGTCAAGCCCAGGTGGCTGGCTTCTTGGAACTGGGGCAGGTTGGGGCGGGGGAGCCTTTCCCTGCAGAGCGCTGCAGAAAGCTGGGGATGCTGGGGATATCCATGTTAGCCAAGAGGAATCCCTGCTTTGCAGACCACTCGTCACACTGTTGCTTTTTATACCAAGAAACTGTGGGAGGAGATCCCAGGCTGTTAGACCTACTTTACAGGTGAGAAGACTGAGGCTCAGAGAGGTGAAGTCATGTGCTCGAGGTCACACAGCAATACAAAGTAGCTGGGATTCTGGTCTGATGCCATAGCCCCACACTCTTCCCTCTACCCGACTCAGCTTCCAAGGGGGTGAAAAGGAAAAACAGAGGAGCCAGCCCTGTGCCCAGAGAGCATGAGGCCCCCAGCGAAGGGGGCACTTTCCTCATTACCATTGACAGAAGAGGAGACTAAAGCTAGAGGCGAAGGGCCACATGGCACGAGAGCGCCTGAGCAGAATTTGTGCTGTGCTGTCACGGCTTTGCCTGCGGTCTCTCCTGGGCTACTTAGCCAAGCGTCTGTGGGGTCTGATTTGCTGTGAGGAATGAGCATGTCCTGAGCTGGCTGCTCCTTTTTATGAAGAGCCTGGGCCAGGACTCAGTCACCTCTCTAGGCTGCAGCTTCTCCACCTGTTAAATGGGCTGACGATGGTGAGGGATGGAAAGTGCTTGGAGCACGTGGTGTGTGGGGGCATTGGAGCAGCGGTGGCCATGGTGGAGGAGCTGCTAACTCAGGACTGCGGGCTGCAGGTGGCAGGCAGGTCAGTGGGGGCCCGTGGCTGCCAGCGCCGGTAGGGTACAGCTGGCTTGTGCCTGTCCCTCAGTGCTTTGCTTCAGATCTTGGCTCAGATGGGCACGATGGGTACCCTGGGACAGGCTGGGCTGAGGTGGGTGACCGTCTGTGGCACTCCCGGCTTGGATGGCGGGATCCACATGCGGAAGGGCCGGGACCTCAAGGTGCATTTGAACACCCCCGAGGAGGCCACCGAGCTACTCAGCTTCAGGTGTGTGGTGTGTGTGTGTGTGTGTGTATGTGTGTGATCATGTGACGGTATGTCTGAGCATGGCGTTTTGGGGGTGTGTGTAAATTAGCACGTGTCTGAGCGTGTATCTCAGCATGTGTGCCTTTGAGTCTGCCCATGAACATGAATATGGCTGTGTGATAGTATGGGCTTGTGTGTGCATGAGGGGCTGCTTGTGTGTAAAGGCCTCTGTGTGTCTGAGTGTGTTGGTGAGGGGGTTGGGAGTGGAGGCATCTGTGCCTATGAAAATGAGGATGTGAGTGTGTGCTTGTGATGAGTGGCTGTGTCTGTGACAGGGACGTTGGGGCAGTAGGGGGTGGGGAATTGTCATACCTCTCGGCTCCTTCGTGGGACCCCTCTGGGAGGAGTGAGAGTGAGTCCAGGTTGTACCCTCACACTTCCCTTTACTGCTCAGCTGCCCCTGGGCCCTTCTCCCATGTGAATTTAATCGTATCCTGCTCCTGTTTAAAACCCCTCATTTGTTTCTAGGATACCCCAGGCCTGTGTGACTGTCCTGTGTTATGGGGGACTTGCCCACCTCTCTCTTGCCCTCACTACCTCTCATCCTAACACCTGGCACCCACCGCCCTTCTGTGCTCCTAAAGTGGCCACCTCCTTCCTACCCCAGGGCCTTTGCACCTGCCGTTGTCTGGGATGTTGGCGCCTTTCCATCTTGTGTCTCTGCTTAAATGTCACCTCTGCAGAGAACCCTGACCCCCCCCCTCCCCAGTGCCCAGCAAAGGAGGCTTATGCCCATGCCGTCGTCCAGTGAATGTCTCCCACAGCGCTTGTCACCCTGTGTGGTCCAAATGTTCATGGAATATTTCCCCAGAGGTCTGCCCTATTCAGGGTGGAATTTGCCCCAGAGCCAAGTGCTGGCAGTTCAAAGTGTTATTTGTCTTATAACTAAATGACAACATGTCTTGTGTTGTCCTCTTTCCCCGCCAGCTCTCAACTCTATCTCATCGCTGGCGATGGTGTGAGGAGCCTCAGCCATGTCTGCAGCCCTTCTGAGGCCAGATCCTGTACTGGAGAGGAAGGTAGGAGGGGCCCTCTGTGCCATCATCCCAAGATCAGGTGCTGGCAGGGAAGGCGTCAGCTCCAGATCCCAGAGTCACACTTCTGCCCTACAAGTATTTATACACTTTCACTCAGTGATTCTGCTTCTAGAACTATGAAAACAAACCAAAATCATTTTTAAATGCCCTGGGCACAAAGATGCTTATTGCATTTTGGTCCTAATTTCCAAGATCAAAAAATGGAAGCAATTCAAATACCTAACAGTTGGCAAATGATTTGTTATAAGGGTGTGTGAGTAAAGAATAGGTTTTTACATTTTTAAATGGCTAAAAAAAGAATTAAGAGGTGGTGCCCGTAGCCCAGTGGGTAGGCCACCAGTCACATATACTGAAGCTGGCAGGTTTGAACCCGGCCCAGGCTTGCTAAACAATGACAACTGCAACAACAAAAAAATACCCAGGCATTGAGGCAGGCTCCTGTAGTCCCAGCTACTTAGGAGGCTGAGGGAAGAGAATCACTTATGCCCAAGAGTTTGAGGTTGCTGTGAGCTGTGATGCTACAGCTAGGGTGACAGATTGAGACTCAGTCTCAAAAAAGAAAAAAGAATTAAGAAATAATATTTTATAATGTGAAAATTTCATCAAATCCAGAAGTAAAGTTTTACTGGAACACAGGCACACCCATTCATTTGTTGTGGCTTTCGGTGTACGGCAGGGGAGCTGAGTGGTTATAACAGACACCAAATGACTGCAAAGCCTAAATATTTACTATCTTACCCTTTACAGAAGAAGTTTGCTGACTTTTGGGGTTAGTGAAATTACTGAGATATCTGACAGCTTTCAAATCCTGTCATGAGTAAGCTATTTAAATAACAAGAAAATTCTTTGATAATATCAACTGAAAGGCAACAAAATTGAATATGATCTCAAGTGGGTACAAAGATGGTAAGGAAATACATCAGATAGTAGCAGATCTTGCAATTACTTTTTGAGTAAGGTCAGGGAGGGGTCTGTTTAATGACAACTTTTGCTTCTTTTCCTTTTCTTTTTGCATTTAAGTTGCATTAAGAATTGTAAATAAACTTTTGAAAGTGTAACATATGTAATATAGAAAACTTTAAAAAAAATTTTCTGAACTTTCTAATTTCCTGCAACGAATATGTTTTTATAATTGGGTAAAAATTACTACTGAGCACTTATTACTGAAGGCCAGGCACTGTTTAAACACTGTTAATCTATTAATCCTCATAGCTGCCCCTGGAGGCAGGAAAAAATATCGTTACCAGTTTGAGATGAGAAACACTGAGGCTGAGGCACAGAGATGTTAAGTAATTTACCCACCATGACACAGCTGGGAAGTGGCAGAACAGGGATTTGAACTCAGGCGGTCTTGGTCTTGAGCCTGTGTCTTATACGGTACTCCCTGATACTCGTTGAGGAACTTTTTTTTTTCTTTAGTCAGAGTCTTGCTCTGTCACCTAAAATAGGATGTAGTGGTGTCATCATAGCTCACCACAACCTCAAACTCCTTGGGTCGAGTGATGCTCCTGCCTCAGTCTCCCTAGTGGCTGGAATGACAGCCATGCCTGGCTGATTTTTTCTATTTTTGGAAGAAACAGTGTCTCATTCTTGCTCAGGCTTGTCTTGAATTCCTGACCTTAAGCAATCTTCCCACCTTGGCCTCCCAGAGTGCTGGGATTATGGACATGAGCCACGCCTGGCCAGCCTGGCACTCTTAAAAAATCTACACCAAGACGTCTCAGGGGGGAGAGTTTGCCCCTCAGGGGATATTTGGTAATGTCTGGAGAAAATTTTGGTTGTCACAACTGGTGTTGGTAAGGGTTTCTGGTACCTAGTGGATAGCGGCCAGGGAGGCTGCTAAACACCCCACAATGCACAGAATGGCTCCCCAAATAAAATCATCAGGCCCAAAACATCAGAAACCCCTGTGTGCACACCACTGCCTTACAGGATTAATGTCTACACAGTGCTATTCCTCAAAGGAAATTAGGAAAGCCCTTTCTTTGTGACATGAGCAGCCGTGGGCCCACGCCTGGAGCCCTGTGGCTCTCCACTGACCTGTGCTGCCTTCATGCCTTTCTTCGTAGCGTCCCACACTTGGGGCTGGCAGCGGTGCACCCAAGTGGCCTGCCCAGCACCTGGCCAGCCCTACCTGCTTGCGGTGCCCTTGTTTGCAGCTGTGACACTGTGGAAGCAGGACCAGGGGCTCCGACAGTATCTTCTGGAAGCTGCCTATGGTCTTCATCCGCAGGTGGGCCCTCGGGAGTGGCCCCTCCTTTCCCAGCCAGGTGGTGGGCTCCTGAGATTAGCATTGGGTTCACAGGGCCTCTTCTCTGAGGCTGGTGTGCTGGACTTGTCTTGGTGTAGGTCCCATCCTGCCCCAGGACCTTTGCACCTGCCAGTTCTCAGTTGTGGGTTCTATGACTCATTAATTCTGAATTACTCTGCAGATCTCAGTTCAGGGGCACTTTTCTCAGGGAAGCCTGCTGTGATGACTCCCCTCCCCCAGTACATCATATTACTTTGTTACTTGCTGTAACATTTCTTCCCTTTGGATCACCTCAGTGTTTATTAGTGAAATGAGCTGGATAATGCCTGTCTGCCCCACTAGTCTCAGTTACTGGGAGCAGGTGCACGGTCTGTTTCTCTCACCCCTCTGTCCCCAGTGCCCAGCCCAGAGTGGGTGTTCACCAGCCTCCTGTCTGATCTCCCAGCTCCTGCTCTTGTATTCTTACCGTCAGTTTATGTCAGCAGCCAGATAGACCTTCTGAAATCCCAAAGGGATCATGCTCAGAACTCTCCAGCCCCTGTGACCCTCAGAGTAGAGGCTGGATGACCTGACCAAGAGGCCCTCGACTGTCCAGCTCCTGCTGGCTTCTCTTTCCTGATTCCTCACCCGGCTCCTTGACCTTCAGACACACTGGCCTCCCTTTTCTATGCCAAGCACATTCCTTCCCAAGGCCTTTGTGCAGGCTGCTTCCTCTTACAGGACTGTTCTTCCCTCAGACACGCACCCAACTCTCTCCCTTGCTTCCTCTAAGTCTCCTCAACTGGGTGCCCTCAGAGGTGGCCTTCCTGGACACCCGGTCTAGAACAGCGACCCCCCTCAGAGCCCTTAGTTGTTGACTTGTTAGCATGCTTATTGCTGATTGGCGTCTTCCCCGCTGGTGTCCAGCGGTCATGCGCCTCCCTCTCTGGGGTGTAGGCTCCCTGATGGTGGGGACTCTGTACCTCCTGCCCAGCCGTACTCCCCACGCTAGAAGCTGCTTAACCCACAGTGAGTCTTTACTGGCTGTGAGTGAACACGGATTCAGAGGGGGCTGTGGCTGAGGCGAGCCCTGGGCTGGGGTAGGGTAAAAGTGTTTTATTAAGAAAAGGCTCCTGGGGACCCAGTAAGAGGATGGAGGGATCAGGGTAGGGAAGGGGAAGACACTGAGCAAGGAATGATTTCAGGTGAAGTTGCAGCCTCAGCCTGATCCCAGGGGAGTCCTGGAACGTGAAAAATATGGCAGGCTCGGTGCCTATAGCTCAAGTGGCTAAGGCGCCAGCCACATACATCAGAGCTTGCAGGTTCGAATCTGACCCGGGCCTGCCAAACAATGACAACTACAACCAAAAAATAGCTGGGTGTTGTGGTGGGCGCCTGTAATCCCAGCTACTCGGGAGGCTGAGGCAAGAGAATCACTTAAGCCCAGGAGTCTGAGGTTGCTGCGAGCTGTGATGCCGCGGTACTCTACCTAGGGCTATAGGTTGAGGCTCTGTCTCTAAAAATATATAAATAAATAAATTAAATAAATAATATGGCAGAATTTGTTCTCCTCCTGAGGAGCTGGATTGTTGACTCCAGGGCAATATTCTAACAGTTTCAGGTGCCAGCCAGGAAGAGCAAAGCTCGCAGAAGCTGGGAGATGAGCACATGTCTGGTTAAAAGGATGTGAGGGATCTGGCTGGGTGCCGGTGGGGAACACTGCAGTGCCCTCTCCTGGCCATTGGCTGAACAAGCTGAGTCGCTGTAGATGGGTGTGTTCTGGGAGCTCTGTTCTTCCCCAGGGTACCATTGCAGAGCCCAGGAAATTCCTGGTTGAGTTCTTCTCTTACTGGGTCGAGGTGGTTCTTTTGTGAGGACAGGAGTGCATGTGTTTGAAGTTCGGGGTGGAGGTTTCTCCCTCTCAAGGAAACTGTGTTTCCAGAAGGACAGCTGGTTCCCTCAAGAAGCCACAGCCCATGTCTTCATGGGGACACCCAATTTGGATGTATTGAGGGAGGTTGGGCTGGACATCAGTTATAGCCTGCCCCAGAGGAAGTTGCGGCTTAAGCTTCTCCATCCCCAGAAGAAAATAGAGCTTGATGGTAATGCCAATGTCCCCCCCACACATTCCCCACACCTCTTGCCAAGTGCCACACTGAGGGCCAGCAACTATAGCTCCTCCGTGACCTTCCAAGGTTAACGCTAAGTCCAGCCCCATTTTAGGGAGGAACTACAGGCTCAGCGACTAGCAGATTAGCAGGAGAAAGCCCCCACCCCCACATGCAGCGAATGCAGGGCAGATCCCAGGTTGAACGCTGGTCTCTTAAACCCTCCCTTCACCCCCCCCCCCGCCCCCGCAAAGATGGAAGTTCTCCAGAATGCCCGCATGGGTCACTTGGAACTGGTACTGGATGACAGGGACGTCTACTACATCAAGGTTTGCTCTGCACCCTTGGCCCACCTGTGTCAGCACCTGCCACCTCCCCTGGGCATTTCCTGCCCCAGCCCAGCGTCCCAACTTCACAATTGCCACCTCCTGTGGAGTTTTAACAGTTCTTTCTGTTCTTCCTGCCTCACCAGATAACATGTGTTGTTCTTGTTACCCAGAAAATATAAAGAAGAAAAAAATGGGCTCAAATTTCACCACCATCAGGGTGAAAGATTGCTAATCTAATAACAGAGGAAAGTTCAGAGCAGAGAGAGGTATAAAGTAGCACATTAAGGCACTTTGCTACCCATATTTCCTGCAGAAGTGTTGATGCGTGCACCAAGAAATCTATATTTGTTTCCCAGGACTGGGTGGCTTCTACCACAGAAATGTGTTCTAGAGGCCGGAAGTCTGAAATTGAGGTACCAGCTGGGGCTGGTTCCTGTGTCCGTTTCAGGCCTTCCTCTCCTGCCTTCCAGGAGCCTGAGGGGTTGCCTGCCATGTTGAAAACTGTCACATTGCCTTCCCTTTCTGGTGTCTGTGTCCAAATTTCCCCTTTCTATGAGGACAACAGTCACACTGGGTCAGGGCTCACCTCAATCACCTCACCTTAGCTTGCTAATAAGCAAAGATTGTATTTCCAGGTAAGGTCACAGTCTCAGGTACCAGGGGTTAGGGCTTTGACAGCTTTTGTGGGGACACAATTCAACCCACAGCACTCTAGATTTGCAAAACTTTTTAATTCTGGGATTTGGGGTCCTTTTTTTCCTTTTTCTTTTCACATCATATAGGTACTGTGCTGAGCCACCATTGTGAAAAGGTTTGCAGGAGGCAGCCACGGCTCACACAGTAGAGTGAAAACCTAAGCATCACACTTAGGGTTTTTTTTTTTTTTTTTTTTTTATGAAATGATCACACCCTTTTCTTTATTGGTACCTCCCTCTTTTTACTTCAAAATATATCTTGGCAGTCTTAATATATCAACATATGCTAGTACAATTTAAATTTTATTTTGTTAAAAAAAATAGGTATATATTTAAATGATTCAAAGCTCAAAAGAGATGAAAGGGATAGAACTGGGTCTCTAATATGGTAGACACTGGCACATGTGGTTATTTACATTTAAATTAATTAAAATTAGAGAAAATTAAAAATTCAATTTCTCAGTTGTACGAGGCATTTCAAGTACTCTATCTCACAGGTCCTCTGGAACATTTGCCTCATTGCAGAAATGGAAAAATCCTACCTGAAATCTGTTGGTATGGGATAGAGTTAAAAACTCTCTCTTCCACTCCTCCCCTAAGCCAACCACATGTTAGTTTTTTGTGATTTCTTTCAGAGATGATCTATGCACATAATCAGCAAATGAAACTGATATATTCCCTTCTTTTCAAAAGTGTGAATGGCTAAGACAGGGACCAAACCATTGATGTTTGTATCCCCATGACAGGTAAGACTGAAACTGCAAGAGCAGGCAACCTAAGACAGGGGCTATGTTTATTCGCCATACAAAAAACAAAAGAGGGAATTGTTGGGCCCTGCCATGTGCCTGAGGCCTAGTGCAACTTCTGGAGCCTGACTAGAAGTAGATCCATCAAGCTACTTCTGCGTAGCAATGACTCAGCAAGGCCCGGCCTGAAACTGCCTCTACCTAGATACAGCCAATGTGGTACCATGCCACTGGCCCAACCCTGTCACGCACCTCATCCTCCGCCTTCTTTCCCTGACTCTTCCCCACGCTGTATATAAGCGGCCGCTTGATGCAATAAAGTTGAGTTCCTGCTTAAAAAATAAATAAATAAAATTAAATTAAAAAAAAAAAAAGAAGAGCAGAGAGAGGGAAGGAGGGAGGAGGTGGGGCCTCGGTGTGTGCCACACCTTTGGGGGGCAAGACACAATTGCAAGAGGGACTTTACCTAACAAATGCAATCAGTGTAACCTGGTTTATTGTACCCTCAATGAATCCCTAACAATAAAAATAAATAAATAATAAAAAAAGAAAAAAAAAAACAAAAAACAAAAGTGTGAATGGCTGTATGATAGTTTATGGAATGGAATTTATTCAGGTCCTTCCATCACGAGGAGCTTGTGAGTTTTTCCCAGGTTCCCACTCTGAACATTTATTCCATCGTGAATATTTTTCTCTCTGCAGAGTCAATTAACAGTGGAATTCCCCGGCCTGAGTGTGTGTGTGATCTTAGTAGGTACTTTGCAAGGGTTCTAAACAAAGTACCTGCATGGTACTGAGTGATTCACGTGAGGCCCCTGAGATTGTGCAGAAGTTCTGTGTCTGCCCACAGTCCTGGGGAGAGGGATTAAACCTTCCATCTGGGTCTCAGGCAGGTCTGTGACTTCACAGAATATAAAACTGGCAAGCATGGACTTGTCTCTGGGCACCTTGAGCGATGAAACTTGTGATTCTTCCTGGGTCCTGGTGTCTTCTCAGAGAGGGCTGGAGGATTTTTTGCTGTGTAAACACACTGTTCACTTTTGTTCAGCTGCCACCCTGGGTGGGGAGGACCAATGTCAGGGAGAGCTGTCTTCCTTCTAAAGCTCCAACTGCCTGAGAAATGAGATTTACACATTATTTCCCCAATTCCCGGGAGCCCTTGAACTTGCAGTTGTTTGCTAAATGTACAAGCACTAATTGCCTCCATCTCCCGGTGGACCTTCCTGCTGCTCCCTAGAGAGCTGTCTGCAGCCTGGAAGCATTTATTTGCTTTCAGAGAAATTCTAGTTCCACCCACCCCAGATCATCATGATTATAGTAACAGTTAGAGGCCTAGAACTTTCTGGAGCCAGGAGAGTCAAGTTTCCACTCCTCAGACAGCTCTGCAGATGAGCTCATGAATACAGAGCTGCAGAGCTGGGTTTAACTTGGCCCACAGTTCATAGGATTTAGGAATGGAGTCGGGGTGGTCCTTTCTGCGGCTCCTCCCCAGGTATGCAGTGATGGGGCGTCCCAGGCCCTAGTTAACACCTGCTGGGCTGACATGTCTGTGACCAGTTTCTTTAACTGCTGAGTGTCCTGGTTTGCATGAGAAATTCTTTGATGGCCCTGTGTACCTGGAGAAAACTGGCCCCCACTGAGCAGCCTCTAATACAGACAAGACAAAACCATGGCCACACACACCCTCCAGCTAGAGAAGCAGGAGGCCTAAATCTGTTTCTGTAAAGAGGAAGAGGGATTGTGGGTCTGTACATGCGTGTGTACACACATACACACAAGTGCACACACACACAAGTTTGTATAGGCCCATGTTGGTTCCTATTTGTTTTATTTATTTATTTTTTTTTGAGACAGAGTCTTACTGGTAGAGTGCTGTGGCATCACAGCTCACAGCAACCTCAAACTTCTGGGCTTGAGCAATTATCTTGCCTCAGCCTCCCAAGTAGCTGTAACTACATGTGCCAGCCACTGTGCTGGGCTAGTTTTTTTCTATATTTAGTAGAGATGGTTGCTAAGGCTGGTCTCCAACTCCTGAGCTTAAGCAATCCACTTGCCTCAGCTTCCCAGAGGGGTGGGATTACCTGGCCCCGGCTCTTGAAGAAACACAAGAAACTAGGCACGGGGGCTGCTTCTGAGGAAGAGGACGTGGGGACCAGGGAATAAAAATAGAATCTGTATTTTTTGGTGTCTTTATTTACTTAGTGGCTACTTATCAAGCACCAAGTGTGCCAGATACAGAGGAGAGACGCAGTGAAAATGACACACAGAGATTCCGCTCCTCACGAAGCTTATGTTCTTGTGCATGCAAAGGGAATAACAAATTATACTGCGCAATAGGCCAGTGTAAGAAGGGGGCATTGAGCTGGGTACAGGATTCTGCATCTCCAGAGGGGAGGGGCTTTAAGGTGGCTCCAGTTTTAAATAGGCCGACAGGCAAGCCAGCTTGAGAAAATAACTGTTAGCAAAGACACAAAGGATGGGCAGGTGAGGGCAGCGTGCAAAGGCCCTGGGGTGGGAATGTGCTTGGAAGGTTTGACAGAGAGGAGACAGACCATGTCATGTGACATCTTGCTGAAGCATCATCAGACAATTTGCATTG